>CAJNYU010000841.1:0-56078 GCA_905331475.1 Rotaria socialis | reverse complement strand
ATAGCAGGTATACGAGATATCAACAACTTTATATGCGCTTTTGTATACATGCAAGCAATAGTACATTCCTAGCTGATGATATTTTGAACAGATCTGATTTAAAGCAGAAACGCTCGCGCTCGCCGAGAGCGGGAGCGATTATACCGAGAGCGCTCGTGAGCGTGAGCGCGAGCTGTACACCCCTATTTTTTTCACATAAAAAACGAATAACAGGCCAAATTTCTTTGTAGTATCTGATAATTCGGAAAAGGCCTAGCATTTCTTGCCGAATAACAAACATCTCAAATTAAATTCAATCTTTAAAAATAATGTTATGAAATAAATTAGACCTAGGAAATAAAGCTTTGACTTTATTTTTCAACAATGAAACATATTTTTTTTCATGAAATTCAACGGTTGCTTTGATAAAAGCATGAAAAATTGTTATTAATAGTTTTTACAAGGAAAAAAATGGCAGATCTATAAAAAAATTTCAACCGGCAAAAACCGGTGATGACCGGCCGGACCGGTTCCAACTCGGGTATGCAGCTATATCAGAAGAAGTATAGTTAAACATATGTGACTAATCAGTAACTGTTTGATATTATCATTTTGGTGTTAAGCTGGCGATGGTCTAGAACAAGTAAAGTTATTTATTTCAGACATCATTTCTATCTGAAACAACAAATTTATTCACCACTGTCACCTTTCAATATACTACGTATCGCTTTAACTATCATATTCAGATTATCCATATAATGTATGCCCCTTGTAGTGCATTATCTAACAACAATGTTTTCTAAATGTTTTTTTTCTTGATTCTAAAGTATTAATTAGAAAACAAGATTCCATGTCAAATAATGTATATATTTTTAGAAAAAGCAAAGAAGTAAAATAGTAAACTTATTAAGCGTATGCATGAGAGTAGGTGTCTACTAGTTAGAAGATTTTGAACCAAATAAAATTATAAAACAGATGAACAAGAGAACACAAAACAAATTTTTCTCTATAGATCAGATCCAATAACCAAAAGAAGCAAATAATTAACCATAACTAAGCAACTAAACAGACAAAACTAATTCTATAAGAAGAGTGAAAAGAAGAAAAACAAATAGAATTACATTCTAGACACCGTCCCATATATATATACAGGTGCACATTTTTTAAATACTAAGTCAAAGAACGATTTTTTGACGATGCATTTCCACCTGTTAATGATGGAGGTTCTGTTGTAGGTTCCGAACGAAATAGTTGCCGTTTTTGTTTCATCGTTAATGTTGGCGTATTTGGACCTGATGTACTAGGACTATCAATTGACATTTTAGCTGAATTAGATACATTAGCCATCGCTTGATTTTGAGTTATGAGTCGTTCTTGTTCTGTCACACCCGTTCCACCATCGGATGCAATTGTTGGTGCTAATGATGATGTTCTTTCACGTAAGTTATTTACTCCTCCGATGACACCATCTTGTCCAGCAGCACCACTAAGACTTCCAGTAGCAGTAACTGGATCAATATGATCAGCCATCTCTAATTCTTGTGTTAATAAATCAATTTGTTCACCATCAGAATTAAGCATCAGTGCACCACCATTCGCAGTTTGTTTATTTTCAAAATAAGTTGCTCGTACAGCAGCTAGCCAATGTACACGTCGTATACGTAAAATTTGTACATCTTCACTAACACGTACACTAAAATCAGGTATAAAGGGGCGAAATTTATTTGATTTCAATCGAATAAGATCGTCAACTTTTTCGTCAGAATTCTAAAACGAATAAAATTTTATGTTCATTGCTTTTCCGTGATTTAGACAAAAAAGTAAATATTGAAATCTTACATAAAGTGCGCTAACACCAAAATAAGAAAATGAACCAACTTCACTAACAATTTTTTCTTTTCCTGTCTCTAATTCTGCTTTACCATTAACAATAAGCACAAAATAATCTACTGGTTTACCATACTCATATATATATGTTATTTTGCCTGATTTTGAATCATCTTCATCGAATTCAAATTCTTTGTATAAATCAACATTTAATAAACGACTCAATATATGAGCAGATATAAATTTATCACGAAAAGGTTCAACGCCTAGATTAAAAGAAATAAAAAAAAGATTATTTTATTATTCAATAAAATTTAAAGATATATCACTTGTTGCCAGAAACTGAAAAACAGCTACTTTCATTTGCGCTGATATTTTACTTGCAACTGCATTTGTTGTTGTACGAATAAATGCTGAAAAATCCGGTGCTTGAGAAAGCATATTTCGTACTTTACGACGATTATCAGCTAAAGAATAATATGTACATATTCTGATTAGAAATTTCGAGTTTTCGTCTTCTCTTTCTACGTACTAAATACATCAGTTTCATCAACAATTTCTTCTTGAATCATTTCTTCAATAATATCTTCTAATGTAACAATACCGATAGCTTTTGCTTTTGGATCTTTTTCACTTGTATTATCATATTCAACAACAACACCTAAATGATATTGTTCTAAACAAAAAATGATCATATATAGAATATAATCTTAAATTGACTAGATTTTTTTATCTATTTTTACCTTTCTTAAATAGATTAAATACATCGTAACTTGAATCATCTGGTGTTATAGCTGTGCCATAACGATGCTTGTAGAAATTCATTATATTTCTTACAGTAAATTTTCCAGACTCAGTATCAAGTAGTGCAAAATCACGTATGTTCACCAGACCAATTATATTATCCCTGAAAAATATATAAAAGAGATTATTAGAAACATTTTCTTACTGAAAATTCTGAAAACAAACCGTCGTCCTTCATAGACAGGTATTCTTGAATAACCATAACCATGAACATTTAGAACAAGCTCATCATCCACAATACGATTTGCTTCAAGCATAAATACGTCAATTAAATTTGTCATAACATCACGAATTTTTTTTCCTTTCAAACTTAATACACCAGTCATTATAAGTTTTTCACGATCTTCAATATCAGTTGTTTGCGTATGTTTCAATAAAGCACTCATTTGATCACGTGTATAACGTGCACCAACTTCTTCACCTTAAATTAAAAATAGCAAAAAAATAAATATAATTTTTTATAAAGCGACAAATCGTCTCGAAGCATGAAAAAAAAACATAACGGATACGACGAATCTGAAAAACAGGAAGACGATTATCATTCTCTAGTGTAAACGTTCTGTAGTCGAAAAGATTAGAACCGTATGCCTCAAGCATAGTTCAATTGACATCAGCCGACAATTCAATTATGAAAATTTTCATAGATAATTAACCAATCAAATTAACAATTCGAAATATCTTTTATTTGCTCGTAAGAATTCAAACTTATATGCAAAAATAAAAATAACAACAAATTTTCAATAAATCTTACTAAACAAAATTTTTTGGAAATAGTACAAAAGAGAGTATTTAATTTAAAGGATTTTTTTTTAAATATTTGTTCATATGATGATTAATATAGAATTACGTTAAAGTCAAAAAGCCCTTTCTAATCTCTATTTTATAGGCATTGCTAAGATGCAACTAACATCAACTTCATAATACTGTGCAAACGAATAACTTTGACACAGAAAACAATCTACACAATAATCTAACTTTAGATATTTTCATGATAGAAAAAAGAAAATTTTAAACCTTTAGTTATATATAAAAGACTAGCTATACAAAGATGTTTTTTACCTAGAGTTATATCGAGTAATTTACTCAATGGATAAGATACTGGAAATGTGACAATCATAAAAAGTTGTGTCAAACGAATTGTTTGGGAACCAACTTTAAGTCCATGTCGTGAACATATTGCTTGTGGAATAATTTCACCAAAAATAACAATGGCTAATGTTGCACCGGCTACAGCGAAACCACCGCTAATTAATGTATCGAGTAAAATAGTTGTAGTAGAATTAACCAAAACATTTCCCAATAAAATAGTGCATAATAAAAAGTTACCATGTTTACGTACGGGATAGATTTTTTTGGCATATTTACGATCATTTGTTGTACCAGCTTCTTGTATAACAATTAAATCGTGTGGGGTTAATGACATTAAACCAAGATTTAAACCAGAAAAAAGACCTGATAACGATAGAAGACAAATTAAACATATTATTGTTGTCCAAACAGGTATAGCTCGACGGTTAACTCGAATCTTTAATGCAGCTCTGTAAAATAAAAGAGAAAAAAATAAAAGTAAAAAAAAAAGATTTGTTAATACCGATTTCCTTGATGAAATACTTCAGTGGAATTATTTGGTGTTATACACATATATAAAGTTGAATTATAATACGGTAAATTAAAGGTAACAAAAGCACGTTCACTCATACGTTCATGTGGATCAGCTTCATCAACTGTTAATGTATATACCTTACTTTTACGTTCCCATTGACATGATTTGGGATGTGTTGTAAATGATAATTGGGCACCGTTAAGATTTTCACCTAAAACGAAATGAAAGAAAACATGATCAATGAGTTGTAAAAAAGAAAGCTAAGGTTCTTGTCTTTTTTTGTATTTATAATATAGTTATAATTCCGTAGATATATTTTTAGATGATCATTAATTTATATTTTTTACTATGAAAAGCAATATAACAATTAGTTTCTACTTCAACAATAACTCATTCATGTTAATAGATATTCAAAATGAACTTTTAAACATTTCGAAAAAAGTCAAAAAAAAGCATTTTGAAAACAATACTACTGAAGATAAAACATAGATGAACAAATTTCAAATGTAATAAGGTTGAAAATTCAGCAAATTAGTAAATATTTTTTCACATACCATAAATTGCAAATCCCGTATCTTTTTCTCTTTGTATTTCCCATTCTTGTTCACCAGCACTATTATATACATGATCACCTTGTGATACTGGAAGCATTGTTAATAAATATGTTTCTGTATGAGTTGATGGTAATTGATCTTTATCAGCTTTATGAAATTTTTCCTTGTACTCTCGACTTCTTTTTTCAATTGATGTCATTTGAACTTGCTGTCGAGACACCTAAAATACAACAAAAATAATAATAATTGATCTTTTCTTGCTGTAGAAAAAACTTGATGAAAGAAAATATGGTACCTGATTAACGTCATTATGAGTATTTGCAATTGAAAATGTTTCTATTATTGATATGATTGAACTTACAACAATTATGTGGAAAAAATAACGATAAAAATACATTATGGACCAGATTTTTTTTGCAACAGAAAACAGCAACTCAAAAAAAGAAACTCAAAAAAAATAATCGAACTAAAAAATTGTGTACGTTACACGACTTACAAATGACAAGGAAAGATAAAATAAAATATAGTTATCACACAAGCGCAAGACAAGGATAAATCAATTAAATCAATGTAAGTCAGAAAAAGACTGACCTAATGTAAAAAGAAAAAAAGGATGAAGAGGAACGAATGTTTAGAAAAGGAATTGATGCAGAACAAATGGGATGTTAAATAATACTTATTATTGAATTAGTCATCAAATATTCTTTAGATCTTTTTTTTATAGATAAACAATCACTGATATTAAAATTCCAATAATTCCAATCGATGTTTGTTCCGACCAAGAACATAATACAATACAAAATAAATAAATATTTTTCTTCTGTACTTGAACAACAGCAATGCTTTTGACTTGTTGAAAATAGAACACCAGAATCTAAAATAAAGTTTTGTTTTCTAAAGAATGAAAAAAAATAAGCAAACTGAATATGAAGTTTTCTTTCATTGTTGTTTTGATGTATTTATTGTTCTCTATCTATGCTGTCTAAATGATTTTGTCGATTGGAAAAGATTCGAACTTTTCTTTTTTTCTTCTTTTCTCATTCCTTCCTATTTAACTTGTATCGACAGAAAAACGGTGTGTAAATGTATATATAAACCCTATGGTATTTTTTACCTATCGGAAAGAGCCAAGAAAGCAAGAAAACCAAACGCATAAAAGAAAAAAATAATCTTTACTGCACACACAGACACAAAGAGTATAAAATCACTTTTAAAAATAGATAACAAATACACTCCCATTTACCGCAATCGATTGCATTCAAACAAGTGCAGAAAAGAACAATGATGACCTTTCTTTAAGAATTTCATCCAATGACCTAGTAATGAGAACAAGAAAAAAATGGTTTGCGAAAGCAAGGAGAAAAGTATCATGTGAACAATATACGCCTGAAGTTATGTATAATGTGAACGTAATCAAGCGTTACTACAAGGCCTTGTAAATCAGATGATAGTAAAGCGCTAAAAAAGAAAGACTACACACCAAAAGAAAAACACCTGGATATTAAAAAAAATGGCATTGCAATAATTTACACATTAAGCTTGGAAAATATGCAGCTGCAGACAAGTATTTTCTTTTCTTTTCTTTTTGTACCCATCATGAATCAGAAAAAGTTCATCTGTTAATTCTGAACAGTAACTTTTAAGAAAAACTTTTTAGATATCAAATATATTCACAAGTGTTAAAAAAATGAAAGAACAAAGAAAGAAATGGAACAAAATACCGACTAGAAAAATAAACAAACAGAATGTATCGAATGTCTTCGACATTTCTTTTTTTCTCTTTTCTCTAGTGAAGCTATTTATCAGGAAAAGAACTCGGACAAAATAGAATAAAGAACATTTCTTAGTCTGATTTGCTAAAGAGCGAGAAACGAGAGAAAAAGAGAAAAATTGTATTCTAAGAATAATATATTATATTATTATGATGATAGAGGGCAATAGTAAAAGCCGAAACTATTGAGGACATTGGTGCAACTGAAATGGTGATGAATAGACCAATCATTTAATCTTCTAGTATTGGATTCTGTTCTTTTCTTTGCATGAGCTTTGTAACCAAAAACCAGATTGAATGTTAATGTTATTCTTTTCTTTTCTTTTTTAAATTATTTTACCTGATTGAGATACCAGAAATTGCTAAAGATAACATTTTAGGTGCGTCTAAATGACACACACACACTTCGACATGCATACAGATACTTCAATCACAGACCATATAATGAGTGTGCATTGTATAGACGTACTGAATTTCACTACATAGAAAGGAAATTGTATCTTTTTTTATAGATAGCAAGTTTAACATGAATAATAAAAATATTCGTTTATTTCTATAAAGATGAATAACTGTATGATCTAAGCTAATGAATTCGATGAACATATTCTCCAAATCCATCATGATCAGCAACATCTCAGTGTCATTGTAGTAACTTACTATTTCAATATTAAATAAATATTAATGTAAAAAGCAAAACAGATCCATCTATACAAAATCATCATTTTAACTTTGGTTTGAGAGGTTGCATAATATTATTTAATAGTTTCTTTTCAAAACAATGCAGTTACACGATTGTTGTATTTGTAAATTATCAATTGAATATGCCGCTCGTTTAGTAGTAAATTAAAATAGTAGAGAAATTGAAAAATTTCACTCATAAGTATTTGTGTAGATCCTAAGTTATACCGTTATTCATTACCTGACACCGCAGAAGACATCTATAAAACAGTAAATTTAATGTCACTGCCATACTTAGATGAAAGGAGCCTATTTTAAGCTTTTCCTATTGATAGAAGAAAGTTACAATTTTTCATTTTGAAATCATTAGTTTATTGAAACATTTAATATCTAGAAGTATTTACTTCAATCGAAAGTTGCATTTCTTTTAGCAAGCACTTTTATTAGTAGCCAATTATTAGAAAACCATCGATGCAACCGTGTTAATTTTAACATATCTGATATTGAATAACTTTCTTCAATGATCCTATCTGTGACAATAGTTTCCTTAATAATTAAACATAAAGCAATCAAAGCACTCAAAATAAGTCAGAATCTTCCGAAACTTCAGAAAATTTTGTTAGTTCCTCTTTCTCTAATGAAATCTTCAAATTTAAAAGCCGTACGAAAAACAGAAATGTAGTCAAGGCGTCATATGCGTTTGTATCCTTGCAGTTGATTAATTAAACAAGTATTCTATCAAAAATTAAATGCAACAGTATAGTTTGCTCAAAACTGTTGTGTTGTCAAAGGAGCCTGCGAAGCCTCGATAAAATCAGATAAACTAATCAAAAGTCAAAGATTACAGGCCAATTTTATTCTTAATCTATGAAATATGAGAATTATAATGATCATATCGATATCTAAAATCTATCATGTACCTTTAATAGATAATGGAAACTAATCTCTTTGAATTAAATAGCGATAGTTTAAAGCAATCTGCACTCAATTCTTTACTCATGAATAAAAACTTAGAACTCTCCTATATGAGCGATAAAAATAAATTAAATTATATCATCAATGTACAGTAAAGATATTGTATTATCTTTTTTTTCATAAAGTATTTCTGAGATGACCAGTTTAGAAAAACAATGATTTTAGTAATTACTTAAAACTTACATTTGATATATGGTGATAATAAATATTCTTTTTAATAGGAATAATGTTTTTTCCTAGATCATATCATATTATTTTCGTCTAATAATAAAAATATTCGATTTTCTTTCTTGTTAGGTTAATATTACTCTATTTATTTCGTTGACGAGCATGTTATAAAATATGGACATTGAAATTGTTAAGAAATTCTGAGAATAAATGCTCTAAAAATTCACTAATTGCAATACAATTAAGAAATCGAATAAGTTAGTACTATGCATAGCTATAATTAAAAAATGAATCATGTCGTGAGACATAGAAATCCTATCGTTTTTCTTCTCTTTAAGAAATATACACACGATTATATTTATCGAATAAGACCGAATAAATTCTTGAATTCTTTCAATTATAATTTATATTTTTGCTTCTCATGCAATAGTTCCAAGAGTTCGATATCTAAAAGAAATTCTAAAAAACTGTTAAAAATGACTATAGAGTATCGCTACTTACTACGCTCATTTTTTGAAAGAAATCTCAGGTATCTTGTTATGCTTACTAGATCAAATTAACATTCCTGTCACGTTAGTTACACGCAAAATTAGACATAGAGATAATATTGACTGTGCTTGATCTGAAGTATACTATTGATTGTATTACAATTCAATTTCGAAGCCATTTTATATATTTTCAATACAAGCAAATTGAAAATTCTAAATAAATATGTTTATTTAATAGTTTCCGAGACAATATTCATGAATGCATTTGGTATGATAAAGAAAGAAATAAAATTTTTAAAATCAACTGCAGAATTCGATCTCCCGGAGGCCAATCTATAAATGGATGATATTATTTTTTATATTTTTTCGATCAGTTGAAAGTCAGATATTTTAAACTGGAAATTAGTAAAATAGTTTTTTTCCAACCATTCATCTGATCTTTATATGATCGATTGATTGGCTGTTGGTTTTATTCTATTCGATATATTTCAATAAATTGTCAACAAAATTAGGGATCAAGTGATTGGTTTTGCTGAATAATACTCTATTTTTTCTTGAATTATCAAATAAGAGAGATTCATTCAGAGTATATTGATGATTTTCAATATCTTCTAATGGAACTCCACCTGTATAACAGTTGCTATTAGTAATATGTGGATTGGGTTGTTTAATAATATGAAAACAACTTGTAGATGCTCCGGGTAATCGACAATGAGTAAAGAAAAACGAATTGTTATTTGGATCTCCGAGCCCAATGCGTGTATAACCTAAATTAGCTGATGTATATTTAATATTTTCATATTTGAAAATATGAACATGACTAAATGAAAAGAAAATAATCAAAAAGTTAACCATATAAAATATTCATACTTTATGTAGATATGTTGTGCTAGACTATCTGTCTTACAAAGAGTCCAACCACAAAAACGAGTACCATCAAATGAACCAGTCTGAGAAAAACGAGACAAAATCAATGTCAATAAAAAATTTTAAAACTGGAATATTCATGATAGCATACAGCACATGGTGTCATTACTAAATAATATTTTACGTTCATATAACGGAATCCTAATCGAAATGTATCTTTGTCTCCATCGGTAACATGCTACAAGAAACGAAAAATGTGAATCTATTTAGATGAATCTCAATAATAAATGATTACTTGATAGAATAATTCATGATTATCATTCATTAATTTTGCCATATAAAGTCCATTCCATACGATTTTTTTGTGAACTAATATTGTTGCACTATCTAGTTCATATTCATGGTCACCACAAGTTGTATTAAATAAATTCCATACAACTGGATGCTGTCGACTCAAATAAGAATCGGGAAAGAAAAGAGCACCAAATTTAAGATACATTGGATCAGAAAGAAAGAGATCTTCAGGATCTCGTGTGACATACGCATCGGAATCGAGAAATAGCACTTCTTCAAAAGTAGAACTAATAATGGCTGCTGGTTTATAAGGAAAATGTTTCCATAGAGTGCCTGTGATAGGTTTGTAGACATTAGTAGAATTAAGTTGCCAGATTTGATTACGCGTTTTACATTGAGCTGTATCAAAACAACATATACTTGCGTTAAGTTTAGGCACCCTATCAAGCAAGGTAAGCATAAATTTCTGTGAAACCTGACTGGATGAATACCATAACTAAAAACAAAAGGATGAAATCTGTCTTAATGGAGAACTTTTTCACTGTGAAAATAAATAAAATATTAAATTTGGAGAGAACATTGCTCAATGAGAAATAGGCAGCATATTGTGGTTGTGCTTGAGATAAAAAAAAAAAGGTATAATTTTTCCGCAGTAAAGACTGGAAGTGTGTTTCTTTGCATTTCACTAGTAATTAACCACAATCATTGGAATTTCATGAAATTATTTCTCACATAAAAATAAAAAGTGATAACTACGTATAGGAGTCAAAAGCGATTAAGTTACAAGTCTAAAAATGACTTAATTAGATTATTGAAAATAACGAGATATAAATAGTGACTGTGTTTTTTTCTTCTTTTATTAGTTCAAAAAATGTTCAATAATATTGATTGTAAAGCGAATCTTTCATTTTGACTTCAGTTATTTATTAGTCTTGAAGATTCAACTAAAAATCATGACTGTTCAGTTTCGTTCCATAATGGCATGTACTTACTAGACTCTTCGGTGAATACAAAAAAACTACTTGGTAATCGTTGATTTTATGCTACAATCATTTGAAATTGTAGAATAATACTTGAAAAAGTTCAATTTCATTTTCCTAATCATTATTTTCCTTTGAATAATCCTATATGAGATTCGAAAAATTTTATGTTACGTTAGTAAATTGTATCGTTTTGTTTTTATCATGCATCTTTTTAGTGAGACTTTTATATTGACTTCAAATTCTTACTCTTACTCTTACTCCTAGTTTTGTGAAGTATAACTTGATTAACAATAACAAAGTTATACTTTTAATTATTTGAAGTCTTATTGAATAAAATTATTGTTGAATATCAGCAAGAAAAGTCTAACAGTTTAAGTTTTTCAAAGCTAATGTATATATCTATTTCGCATACATGATCTAATGAATACTATCATAATATGAATCTGAAATTTCTCCTAATTGCTAAAGATCTGTTAATTATGAGTTTTAACATAAAATATAATCACATGTAAAAGTAAATCTAGTTATTTCATAAACATAAGATGGATATTTTTTCATTTTCTTTTTTTTATAAAGCCTAAACAATCTGTGTTTATACAATCAAATCTATATAACTATATAGTTACCTGAACAGGCAATCGAGTGCGGGTTAGCTCAATCATTTTCAAATTGACTCTTGCCAGTTCCAATTGACTTGAACCAACAGTAAGAATAATACCTCGGCCATTGAAATATTGATTTGGATATGTTACAATCTGTTGACGAAGTGTTATCAGTAATTCAGATATATGAGGGAAAATCTTTTCTTGCTCAGCATTTAACGAATTTTTTATATTGCAGACGCCTAGTGAATTATTGTAGAATTGTGAGTAACTTGCTAAGCGTTCAGTTATCAGTTGGTTTCTGAATGCGACATCAATCAAATGTAACGTTGGTAGCGTAATAGTTGACGGTGGAGAAAAGTTATTTTCTGATTTCCTGGCCACATGTATGATGATAAGAAGTAAAAGTATAAGATTCATATAAAGAATTATTTTCATTGATTTCGAACGTTGCTTGGCCTTCATCAATTGAAATATACTTATCATTTCATAAAATAATTTGTAACAGTAACCTATGAAAATATAATGAACAAATGTCTACTTAAAATCAGATTTTTATTCAATATTTTGATATAATTTTCTATAAGAATCAGTTTTATTGTTAAATAAAATTGGTTTGATCAATTTGATACAATACTTGTTGCTAAAAATGAATATTCAATTAATAATTAACTTTGAATAGATTCTAACCTTGATTACAAACAATAAATTACCAATCTAATACATTTTCCCAATCAGAATAATTTATACTAGAATATCAAGCAAAACACTTGTAACAAACTGAATGAATCATCGATATAGTATGATGTATATTTTTTTTAAACAAAATGTACTCATTTTGCATCGATGATTCGGTTGATTGACTTGCAGCTGAAAGCAAACAAAACGTTCAAAACATTATCTTTGATAAATGCGCCAAATGATGTATAAAATGATAGCAAAACAAAAAAGAGCACATCATTTCAAGATGTCATAGTCCAGCAAGATATTTCACATGAAAATATCTATTGTGGGTTCTAATAAATAGAGAAATAAAATAACGTGTTACAGATCGTAAGATTTATTCACTCATTTATAAACGGTACAGTCAAGAGGACATATGTCAATATTGTACGATGCGCCTAGCGTTGAACTATTTTAAACTCATGAAGGAAATTTGATATGTAATCATGATACTCAATCTATTTTTAGCAAGGTTCTCTCTGATTCAATTTTTTTCTTATTCAAAATACTGTAGATAGGAAGCTCAGAAAAATGAAAATTTTAATTTTTAGCGAAGCTACATATACTCATGACTAATTTTCGTAATGATAATACTGGCACTATGAGTTTATTCATTGCATTTTATGTTTACATGTAATTAATTAAAACGAAGAGATAGATGCATTCGATTTGTTCCATACTCTTGTCAAGAAGTAAAAATAAAAAGGGTTAGAATCGTATGTAAGCAATTATTTTTTTCCAATAGTAATTTTGACAAATCTTGTGATATTAGAGAAAGCATGGCGTGTTGTTGACACGTGACAATGTTTTTAAACATTATTGTAAGATAAGTGACATTTTTTCTATACAATTCTAGCTTTAATCGTTGTTTTTTGGTTCGAAAATAACGTGTTGAACACCTGGAAAGATTGCATGCCTTCTTTCTGAATAAAACTATAGCCCAAAAATAGACGAACTCGTCATATTAGTATTATCAATATTTAAAGCAGAGATTTTGGATGAAAAGTTTTCATTCATACTTCAAAATAAGGCTTCAATGAGCACCATAGTAAAATTTCCCTCATGATGAACGACAAAGAGACAATTATTTTATTCTAAACGTAAGATGAACAAATTGAAAATTGATAACTTCAAAAATATTCTGGCTACTATAAAACTAAATTGATCGCGACTGACCGTGATGATTAGTGGATGAATATGTGTTTAATAAACATTATAACGACTTCATTTCCTCTAATAGAATCCTTACGTGAGTTTGGTATTGAAAATGTTAACTAGGATTTGAAAATTGGAAAGATATGATCTGCGATAATCTAAAGTGATCTAGTTGCTACGGAACAAGGAAAAACTTGATACTTCAACGTATTCTAACGTAAAACAGTATTCATTTTCCCCCTTGCCTTTAAGTTAGTAAAAATTCCTCCATTTATATAAATATTTTTTTCATACTCCTTAGTTACATTCGTGTTGTTCATTTGAAAATACCCTTTAAATGTTAATTTCTGTTTTTCAATAAATAAACGTCAGACAAATGAGTGATACAAGTATCATTTCGACAATATCTACGTATGATTCGAAGATTCGAAGAAATAAAAGTCACTTCTCATGTTGGAATCGACACTGGTTTCATATGATTATTACATCTCTATCATTGATTATTATTAGTACATCAGGTATATTAGGATACGTATTATATAAACAGACACAACGTAATCAAGAACGTCGACGCGTCCAGAAAGAATTTCAAAGTAAACATGGTCTTGCAAATAAAATTGTAGATATGATTTCAAAAGATGGTATTATCACTAAATGGTTGAAAGCAAATAAAGGTGAAACACTAAAAATATTTAGAGAACTAATGACTGATATGGTGAACACAATTTTTGGCGAATGAAGAAAATCTATAATGATCGTATAAAACGACTTCATGTGAAATAGTCTCTGAGAATTATGTTTAATTTATTGTATTTGTTGTGACAAAAAATGTTTCAGTCATGCATAATTTTCCATTCTAATTACATTTGTTTTTCTTTGGATTTACAGCAAATCGAGAATATTACATTTATACTTACGTATGCTTTCGTCTCCCATGTAAAATTTGAGGTCTGAAAAAGTCACCTATCAGTACTTTCTGTTCGGTTACGTAAAGTAGAAAAATTCTCTAATCAATGAACCATTTTCAGAAACTATTAGTATGCTTATATGCGACTTTTTCTACTTTACACAGTAGCAAAGAAAATATGTAATAGTAACTATTTTTTTCATCCTCAACTTTTACATTGTTACTTAAACTTTCATCGTATTATTTTAATACTTACTGTATCATAGTGTCTTTTATGATTCATTTCGTCATAGTGCATTTTACGATATATATTGTCATAAAAAGTTTGATTACCTTTATTGACACAATACTTTTTATTACTTGACACAGTCATTTTTAGTATGTTTACTGTCCGCAGCTAGATTCGAACTTTTCAAGTTCAAACCTTCACCCTTTTCAGCTTCTCCAGATCTGAAATCTGATATAAAAACTATTTGATAAAAATTGTACGAAAAAATACACTCTTACAACTTTAACTGATGTAAGATTACTTAATTGCAACTTGCAAAGAATTTTCTATTCAATTTCGTTAAGATTATTTTTCAAACCCGGATTTATAGCATTTTTCATTTTCCGAAGCTAGAATGACTTCAGTGATAAGTACCTAATCGAAGCAAGATAATAACCTTTAATTGTAGGAGAAAACTCGAAGCGCTAATCTATAAAAGTGTAGTATTTTAGATTCTAACCTGTGTTTGCGAAAGTCATAATACATTTTGTTTGATTAACCAAATTAAGTAATTATTTGTTTATCACCGATTTTTCATGATTTTCAAGACCACAAATTAAGTTTTCAAAGATTTTTGAAACACGATACTAATAGTTTTTATTTGTAGTTGTTTTCTAAAACGATAATAATTTTCCGGTTTCATTCCTTAATGCAAATAAAAAACAAAACTCCTGTGAGATGTTAATTTAACTAATAATTTATTTGCACAACAACCAGCTAAATACTTTTGATAGTAGCAATCCTACTCTTAATATAACACATGAATCTCAATTACCAGCATTACCTTCTACTCCAAACACCGCCGTTGCGGCTAGTATTATGGATAGAATACTTGAAACAACAAGTTGGATATGTTCTCGTACTTTGTTCGACTTAACTAACAATACTATTGTTCAAGGTTTGCCAGAGAAACATAGCACTCAATTAATCACGCTTTTTGTATTTTTCTTTCATGAAATAGATGTGTCTATTCTAAACAATGCTGCAAATATTCCAAGTGCAATTGCTAACATATCTGAGTACAGACACAAAACGATCCGAGATGAAGCAACAACCGATTATTTAAAATCAGTGGCTAAATGCCAAAAGTTATATAATGATTCCGTACAACAACTACGCTATGAAATTGGAGATATTGTCGGTCTGGAAATTGATCGTGTTGACAGAACCAACACGTCACCAAAAACTTTACCTTGTAAAGTTATATCTATTCATACATTACAGAATGATTGTGTCATGTATAAGCTTTGTACATTGAAAGGTGTATTGTCAGTGTTATATGGTGTTCAGGATCTTTTAGATTTGAGAAACAATGATTTTGCTGATTTAAGAAGTGTTGATCCAACAATTCCATTTACACAAGCATGTAAAGAGTATGTTTCAGTAGGAATAAATTCAGTCTCAGGAACATGCAATTGTAGTGGAAAATGTGCTACAAAAGCTTGTCCGTGTAAGGCAAAAAATGTAAAATGCTGTACAAAATGTCATCCAAAAAATAACATGCCTGTGGAAATATCGAATAATTTTTGCATTTGTCTTCAAGTTGTTTCTAGTGTTTTTTATGTAAACTATACATTGTTGAAAGTACCTTATAATATTTTGATAAATAATAGAATAGTTTCCAAGGAAACACAACAAGAACGTAAAAGATTATACATTTATTACTTACTAGGAGAATTTAAATTTCCCCTATACGGGAAATTAAATTTTAATTTGCTCTAAGTGAAATTAAAACGCTCGCTTCTTCGTATAAAATGCACAGGAAAGAGGAAAATTGTAATCTCTCCTAGGTGAACTTAGAATGCTCGCTTCTTCATAGGAAATATAGAGGAAAGAGAAAGATTTCAAATTCCTCTAGAAGAGATTAAAATTTTAATTTCCCCTCCAATATATATATATAAACTATAGATAAAGATGGCAAATTCTTAGGCATACATTTGAAGAAGATTCAAGTCGTAACAGCTTCATTACAATCAATTTTATTCTCTCTTATTAAAATATGTAATTTAAGAAAAATCATTAGCTGAAAAGAAAAAAAGTTGGACTAGAAAATGGAATAAAATTGAACCGTTTGTAAAACATTTTCCACTTGGATTTATGCTTGGTTTTATACGAAATCTTATTGTATTAGCAATTGAAAGACATGTTGATGTTTAATCAAACTTGTCAAACTTACATCTAATAATTATAGTTTTTTAATAAACTTTTCAAACAAAAAAAGCAAAAACAACTAAACCAGAACTTCAAATATTAAATAAATCGCATCAATAGAACATACAAACAAATACTTCATACTTCAGAAGTTAATTTTGATAAATCATAATTTAAATTTAATGATATCATGTCCAATAATTGTTTGGTTTCTTGAAGAAATGATGATGAAGATATTTTAGGTGTTGATAATCTATTATCCACAGTCGATATCGTATTTTCTTGTCGTTGAAGTGTAACTGACGGTGACGACGACGACGATGACGAGGATGACGATATTGGTCCAGTTGTTGGAAATATAAATGTGTTTGTTTTTGGAAGTGGTTCTCGTTGAAAAAAATGATCAATATCAAATAGATATGGTTCATTATCATCATTATCTATAATACAATTAGATATGTCGTAATGTTCTTCAAAGAAAAATTCAACAAAAACCAACTTATTTCTATTGATCTCAATGAAGAAAAATGAGAATCTCGAATAATAATCGAATGAACTCTTTGCTAGAATAAAATAAATTTTATAAGAAATAAATCAACTAGGAAACATGACATTTTCCTTACTGCCGCTTCTTCTGCTGTTGCCAATGATGATCCAGAGGAGGTGGATGAGGATGACGGTGGTTGCGAGAACGAAAAAGAAGATAAATGTTTAGATTTTTTGTTTCCGTATTCTTTGCCGTAAAAGAAAGAAGTTTTAAGTTTTGAACGAAGATCAAAATCGTTCAAGCGACAAATAAGTAAAATAAGAATCAATGTAACAATAAGAAATATAATTGAAATACAAACCATAACTTTTTCGATTGGTTTTATTGGTAAACTAAATTTTTTTACATGATTACCACTATGAAATGATATCGGATTAATTTGATCAATAAAAGTTAAATTAAAACATCCATCATGATCATTCAATGAACATAATTGATATTCGAAAGATTTATTAAATACATCATTTAATTGATTAATCAACATTCGGCATCCGTTAATAATTATTTCACTTTGGTTAATATTAAAAAAATTTGTTAAAATAAAAGTTAAATTATCGAAATCGCTAATAAATAAATTTGATTTGACGACTTTTAGGAAAGCTACTTCGTTATAAGTTTTCATATCATAAATAATGTAAGATTTATTTTCTAAACAAAATTCTAATGATTCATTAAGAATTTCATTCAAATCTACCGCTAATCTTAATGCTTCTGTATGATTATTGTTTTCAACAAAAGTTTGATTATGGTTTGTTACAATTGTTGTTGTTAATTGATCGAAAACAATTAATTTAACATTCAAATTGGGTAAATAGTGTTGAGATAATTTATGTTTAACTTGAATATTTAATAAATAAATATAATCAGAAATAAGTTGTTGATTCAATTTTAAAAAATACGAATTAATTGAAGAAGACGATGAAGGAACAAGAAAAAATGTATTGAAATAATTTTCAAGCGAAATAATAAATTTGTCATTTGGATAAGAAAACGAAGAAAGCGATAGTTTTAATAAGTTTTGATTTCTTTGAATATTTTTATTAAGAAAAAATGTGTTTGAATCATTATTTAGTGGATAAATATTATTTTCATTATTCAATAAAACTGGATCAGATTTCAATGAAATATTGTTCAATAAATTCAAATAACGAAAAAATAGTTTAACTTTTGTTTGAGTCTTTAATTTTTTCAATTTCTTTTCTCTCAATAATAAAAATGCTTCAACAAAAATTTCCATTTCATCATTGATTATTTTCGTCTTATTTTCATTTAAAAATATCAATTGGCCAGTTAAAGAATTTATTTTTATTTCATTGGCTGTTTTGTTATTCGATAGAATTTTATAATAAATGATTTCTTCCGGATTATTTGATATCGCATGAATTTTGCCTATTATATATTCAGTTTTATTTATTGAATTATTCAATAAAACAACAAATTCATATTCTGATAAAAGAAATTTTCTTCCTTTTTCTTCAATTTTAACTATTAAATTCATTGAATTTATTAATTCATTTCCATATGGATTATTGTCTATGGCATAAATTTTTAATTTATATTCATTTTCAATATTCTTCATCGACAACGGATTAAATTTTAATGCTAATCTATCGAAATTATTTGAGAACGATAATGAAGATTTTGAAATCATTATTAATTCGAACAATGAAGAACAACTCGATGATGTTTCGTTGAAATGAAGAAAAATTAGATTTTTTTCATCATTTAAACTATTTGAACAATCAAGAATATAACGAATTTCACTATTTTTACCTTCATCGAAATCTCGTGCACCTTCGAAATATATTTTATATCCATTTGAAACACTTTCAACAAATCTTAATTCAATTTCGGTTTTAGCGAATTCCGGTTTATTGTCATTTTCACTGAAATAATAAATTTTTTCTTTTTCTTCTTCTTTTTCTTTTGAACAAATAAATTTTATACTCACTCAACTATATGAATTGGAACTATCCAATAAGCAAAGCCATCATCAACAAGTATTTGTAGTTCAATTTTACAATAAAACTTATTTAAACAATATTGTCTGTCAAGAAACTCTTCACGATCAATCAAATCTTTTGTATAAATACTTCCATTTCGTATTGAAAATAATTTTGTTTCAAATCTATTTATATTTAATAAATTCAATTTATTTGTCGATTGTGTTACTTCTATGATAAATGTATTCAATGGACTATTTTCCAATAAGTCAACTATTGGATAAGTTCTTATTGATGGATTTGAATATGAACATTTTATTATAACACTTAATAAATATATAATCATCATCATCATCATCATCATGTACCAATCAAGTAAGAAGTTTCTATTTAATCATGAAATTGAAAAAAGATCTATAGAACAAAAGAAAAGTGAAATACAAGAAGTCGTTTGATTAAGTCGCTCTTCCAATTGCTTGGTCATTTCTGTTGTCGAACAAGGAAAAATAATTATGATACTTTCTTTTCGCGTGTTTCTCGTGAATCTAAATTGAATCAAACGCTCGAGAAAAGTCAAAAACAAAACCGATCTGATCTGATCTGATAGTCTCATCACTATGAACATTGAATAACACTAAAAACAAAAGTAAAATAATGATGTTTGAGTTCATTTCTTCTTTATTCAAATAACAAAAGTGACAATATTTGTCTCGAGTAACAAGCACGCACACTTTTTTCTATCCATCTTATGTTGCTCATCGTCGCCAATACCTATTGACTTCTACTCATTAGCAATCGTTGCGTCTTTATTTTTTCTTTGTCATCTTATCGTCGCCGTCTATATTTTCGTGCAATACTAAGATCAAACGATGTGTTTCTTATCTCTTCTTCAAGTCATTATCTCTCGACAAGCATCAAAACAAATTTTTATCTCTTTCAATTTCCTCACACTTTGGATTCTGCAATTGATTTGAAGACTTTTCGACTGTTGAGAATATTTTGTATTGATTATTACGATGTTAAATTAGACATCGAAGTTGATTATCAAGCGCTAAATGGCAACGCACGTTTAATCATTGTATAGTGGCTCGACGCTGGTGTTCCATCTCTGTTTATCTATATGAAGATAAAAGAATACCGAACGTCTAATAACTATTATTTTATGAATGACGAGAAAAAACATTGGGAATATCTCTAGCTGTGCTTGCTAAGTTTCGAACTGCGTCACACAAGCATAATTTTGATTTGAAAGGCTATAGCCATTCATACTGAAGATAAATTTTCATTACGATGCAACAATTAAGAAGAATTTCAATAAGTATTTCCAATTAAAACCATTCATTTCATTTCAACCATGTGTTATCGATAATATTGAACTACTTCTACTATCACATCACTAGTAGCATCGAAACTTGAACGAGTAATCTATACAAATTTTCGAGAAACTTTCATGAAAAGTAGTCACTCATGTCACTCAATCCTTGCTCCCAGGTTCTAGTTTGGATTTGATCGGAATCCGGTGATATCTGGGAGCAAGGATTCCGGCGAGCGTGAGTGTCCTGGGTACTGTTAGAAAGTTTTCCTAATAGTCAACAACAACAATTCAGATGACGCTGATATTTTTGACTCTAGCTCAGGTCGAGCAATCCAACAGCGGGAACCCATCTAATAAATGTAATAACAATTGTCAAAATCAAGAAAAATATTGTAAAACCAGAAAAAAAGAATAAATCAAGTAAGATCTAAAATAATTTTCAAAATTTTAAAAATATAAACAAAGTAAATAATCGGAAAAAATTATAAAAAATAGAAAATATCGAAGATTCGTAAAATCATACTTCGGATTCGGACTTAACACCCTCGAAAACGCTCAGGTACTCGATTTAGTGACAAGAAAAGAATATTCCACTTACTGATTCGATCTACTGCAAGAATATGATTGATGAATCGAATGGTCAAAAGCGTGTCCTATTATACGATCCCTCTGTGGCAGGAGTAGATCTACTGTGACGCGGTCGGGGCATCTATCCCCTCCACTGAAAAATATATAACATTCTAATGATTATTTTATTTTTTGCGATGTAACGAGACAAAGAATGTGCAGTTCTCACTATTTTCAAGTTTATGGTGCTTGTAATCTAAAATTAAAGATTCGGCAAAAGAATAATAACTTGAACATACCTACTTTTTATAGTTTTGTTTCTAGTATCAAATACCTTTTTTTGTCTTCTGATATAACGTCTATCCATATCATACACATATGATGAAATCTGTAGAGAAGCACTGACATAATCAAGGAATATGTTTCTGGTTCATTTGAACACATGATAATAATAATAAAAAGTGTGAAAATTGACACGAACAAGACGAGCATTTTTTAATTAGTGGATATCGGATACAGTGAATCTTACTATGGAAGTAATGCGGCATAGCTGAGCTGTATTGTTTCGGAATTATCATCGTTTCCCGTAAACGTTCAATTACGAACAATGTGCTGCAGTTATGCGCAATTGCAACGAAGATGTTCAAAAAACAAAAAGGGCGACACGGCTTGAAACTACTGTATATCCGATAAAATCAGAAATGTAAGGAAAGTATTTAATGGAATAAAAATTAAGTTTCATACAAAACCAAAAAATGATATTTACATGAGAAAATAATTTTTTCTAACATATAGTTTACCATATTTCCTTCGGGCTATTTCTTATATGGTTCGTTTTTAGAGAAAAACAAAAACAAACAAATTGGACAAGTATTTTGTTCTGATCTTAGAATAGTATACACATTACATGGATGGGAATGGTGTTAAAATATCAATACTGAGACAAGAAAAAAAACGTTCTTTACACATGTAATTCTTGACGCTCAATGTATGCAATTTTTTTCTCTTCATAGTTATAACAGTGCGTCTTTTATGTTTATTTTTGGGATATGATTAACATAATTAGTTGATAACATTTTATTACTATGTTTATTCTCTGTAAACCTCATCATGGCACAATAAACTATAAATTTTACAAAGAACCTGACCTTTGACTTCATCATGTTTTGTGTTCAAACAGCTTTGAATTTGTTCGGTCATTTTCTCAACTAGAAAATTCAGTGGATTACTAACAAACATTGATGAAAATTCAGTGGATTACTAACAAACATTGATGAAAATTCAGTGGATTACTAACAAACATTGATGAAAATTCAGAACTTAATTGGTTTCAAAGAAATAGAAATGAGTAAGATTCAATAAAACAATAAAAAACAAAATCGCCACTTTCATTTATCATTTGATCGTATTCAGATAGATACATTAATCAAGTTTTTTAATGTTTCAATTATAGTTGCTAAATGCACAACGTTCACTGAACGTTTTTTTTTATCGTTGAACCCAGAAATATCTTTGGTCGGACATATATTAACATGTTTTTTTTTTCATGTGAAATAAGATTGTATACAATTTCATTTCTAGATAAGAATATACAAAATTTTCATTGTTCGGATTATAAAATAAACAAAATGACTAGTTCAAAAAGAGAAAAGAAAAACTACTGCATTGTCAAAACATTGATTTCTTCAATCAGATTCTTCTATAGAAAAAAAAAAAATTCAATTAATTTTTACTGAGAACAAATAAAAACATTAATATTATTTTTTTACCCATGGAATAATGTAGACCTATTGACGATCGCTCCAATTTAACGTAGACACAATCCATCTCTTCTTGATCTTTTGTTGTATTTTGTGTTTTCTAATAGAGAAAATAAAAATAAAAATACAGTTTTGTAAAAAATTTAAACAATACCGATTGATCAAATACAATTGCTTCTGTTTCATACGCTAATTGTTTTTTAGCTAAAGAAAAAGTTCATTGATTTTTGAATATATATTCGATACGCACTATAATATTATGTGTTACCTGATGCTTGTTGTTGAAGTCTTTTTGTAACACTACGAAGAAGTCGAGGTGAATCAATAATAACTTGATTATTACTTGTATCCATTAGTGTTGACTATGAAATAAATAATAAAATATTGTTGAAGTATCATCAAAAAAAGAATTTACTTGAATAGATGTTTGATCTTCAATTCGATTGTGACGAGACGTACGGGGCGTTTTTGGTGGTGTACTATGTTCTAAATAGTGAAGATAGAACAAATTAACATAAAACAATAAATTCAAGAATTAATACCAGCTGCAAGATCATCATCACCGAATCGATCAGTTGTCAGTCGTTTACGTGTGGTTGGCGGTGTAAATATTGATTCATTATTTGAAATGGCAGAAGATATTGTCTTTCAATACATCAAAGTTAAATAAGTTAAATTTTAAAAAGATAACTTACTGAAACTTCACATAAATCAGTAATATTTCTTGTTGGAACTGCTGCAGTATTTTTTGATTTCTTTGTTTTTCGTCTACTAAAAAGTTTCTTAAATTGTTCATCATCATCATCGTCATCGTTGTCGTCGTCATCATCATCTCGAATTTGCATTGCAGCAATCTGTCTTCGAGCAGCTGTCGTTTGGCCACGTACAGTTGCTGCTCGTCCTGTGTTTCGACGTGCAATAGCAATCATTGGTGTAGTTGCTGTAGAAATATCAGTTGCAGTTATAGTTGATGGCGTTGGTGAAGACATATTAGCAGGTATTGAAATTTCATAGATGGCTGAAAGAGGTGGCAATTCATTGTTAGCACCCACAGTAATGCGAGATGCTGTTTCACCAGGATTTGGTGTGCTCGTATGACGGATAAGAACTAGATCAGAAACATTTGGTGTTGATGAAGTCATCGGAGCTGGTTTACGTGATGGTGTAATTAAAGCTTCTAAACAAATAGAAAATAAGAAAAATATCGATTTCTATTCTTTTGATCATCAACTTACTAACTGTTGCTAATAAGCTGGTTTTCTTTTTATTTCTCGTTGATATAGATGATGATAAAGATGGAAGATTCGGTATACTTTTACCTGTATCTACATCGATTGAATTAAAAAAAGAAATTATTTTTATTATAACAAATCAAATATGACATTACCTATCGAAGCTGTCGATTTTTTATTGCTTTTCTTTACTTTTGGTGATAAACCTAAGTGTTTATAAAAATTTAAATAAAAAATATTTATTTTTAACAATGGAATTATTAAATTTACTAATATTTGACTCTATGGTTTGAATTGAACATGTTGATATGTTATCATTTTCAATTTCTATTGTGTTTTGTTTATTAGCAAACAGATTTGCTTTTGTAGGTAAATCATCGGAATGAACGCTTGATCCAGATAATTGACGAGTCTAAAAACAAATTTTATGTGAATTGAAAAATTAAAATCCACTATTTATGTGTAGTTTACACTAGGTAAAAATTTTAGCCACATTTTTCCATCGGGTGTTGTTAATCGACCCATTAATTGATTTGTTTCATGTTCCATATAAACTTTCTCAATATTTTTTTCGACAAAATGAAATGTCGGTGGAACTCTATTTTCCTTATTTTCAACTAAACAGAATAAAAAAAGACAAACAAGTTTATCGAGATAAAAATAAACGAATTGAAGTATATTACATTGATCAAGTGCCGTTAAAATAAATGTAAGTTCAGCATCATCGGGTAAAACATCGTTCCAATTAAACATATATTCTATTTGATGAATCATATCAGCAATCATTCGAATGGATGTTGTTGATCCTTCATTAGACAATTTTATTGAATAATCAAAGACAAGTGAATATGAATCATAGATCTAAATAAAATATTTGAAAGAAAAAAGTATTCTTAACTGTATAGAATTCATCGTACCATATTAATATCATTCTTTTTGTAAAAGATCATTGTGATACTAAGAATATGTTGTTTACGAACACCATCAACAATAGTACGTAAGATTTCTGTGAGTTTATACATTAATGATGGACTTGTTTGAGTCAATGGACGAAGACCACAAATTGGAGTTTCTAAATAAGAAAAACAATAATCAATGAAGAAGCGATCAGAATAACAGATATGAACCTCCGATGACAATTCGATTAAAACAATAATTTGGAAGGAATTTCAATTTTTGAATCATTGTTGATATAACTGTATACGTCATCATTGGTAATAAAACAAGTTGTTTTGTTCCATCTGTTTGAACAATTGATTCTTGTCCATCGATTGTTAATGATTGAGTGTAAAGATTTTGCCACTATAAAATTATAGAAGCGAAAGAGAGTCGTTAAATATTTTTAAAACGAAATATAATCGAAGGATAATATATATTTACCAATTTTAATTCATCAGGAAGAAGAGAATAATTATTGGCCATGAAAAGAGGTTCGACCACACTGAGGAAAAATTGGAAATGATATGACTAAACTGACTATACAAATACACATACAAATACAAAACAGAAAGGAATAGAAAATATACATTTACATTGTGGTATACTATAATCATCTAGTGAAGAAGGAAAGAAGGAAAGAAAGACAGACAGACAGACGCAGACAGAAACGATAGTCCATAATGATACTAACACACTTATATGAATGACAAACTCTAAAAAATCTCTTGTAATGGGTATATAGTGTCAAACAAACTTAATGATAGCTACGATTTATACACCATTACTATAAAGTAGACTATTTTCTTATTTAGTCAGAAAATTAATATCCCTTAGTCCAATATGATATTCTTTTATCGTTGCTTTGCTGAATAGAATATATATATATTGAAGTTTTGTTATCAGTAAATGTTTTTAGTTTATAGTTTTTCTGAAGAGTAAGATTTACTGAGCCAATTAGATTTATGTATAATATGTTATTTTATCTGAAAACTAGCATTCATTGCTTATTGGTCTACTTGATTTTATAGTCTGATAAAATTAATTCACATATTTAGTCGTAGGTAACCTATTCACATGCATTTTTAAACGTAGAAAACATGAAAAAATTTAACATAGCATTTAATAAACAATTTCATATAAATAGATTTCAAGAATTAAGATGTGACATCAACAGTCTGTTTCTTAGCGCCTAAATTGTGTGCTAGGATGTGTTGCATTTCATTTTCTCGTTGATTTATATAAATAACAGCAGTAAACTTGCATAGATACATATCTTATACTAACTATTAAAACATTGACTTGTTTATAAAACACATTTTTATTCATGCAATATATTGGATATTCAATTAATCTATACCATTCGATCATTTAAAAATTATATTACTGAGAAGCAAAGAACGAATAGGAACCGATTCAAAACATTATTCACAGTATCTATTGCATTCTATTTTAGAATGCCAGCAAACCAACTGAATAGTAATAGAATGTTGTATTTGAGTTATTCATGTTAGATGCATTAGAAATAATAAAACTTGAAATGAATCAGAGAAACACTAAACACACTATTTTTGAATCAATTCATACAAGTAGGCTTTTAATATTCTTTGAGAATCGATTCTCATTGTGACTTATTAATATTAAGACGAAATACACCAATAAATAATGTTTTTTTTTGTGAATAGTATTTTCACATCATTTTTGTGTACTCAAAAAGTGAGTACACTCTAGATTCGGTCAGTGTGTCCGGCCGTTCACACGATAACTCTTGAAAGCCTCATCCAATTGTCTTGAAATTTTGTACACAGAATGATCTCATCAATATCTCAGTCGAGTCCGAAAAAGAGAAGGATCCATCAAGAAATGGTTGAGTTATCGAAAAAATTGTCATTATTGACCAGACCATCCCTGGGCGGGGGGCAATACAGGGACTTTTTTTCTCTGAATTATTCACAACATATCTAAATCGACTTAGTTTTTGCAGTACACATAGCAATCGGATGCGAATCGGATATTTCCACATTTATTTATTAAGTCTATGTGATCAGTTTAGTAAAAGTTAATTGATAACTTTGCTAATTGAAATAAACCACTGAGCAACACATGTGCTGATATCCTAACATGGCTTTTTATTTTTTATTTATAAAAAAAAACAAGAAAAAACAAGAAAATTTCAATCAGACTAGAATGGCATCATCTTCCATTTTCCTTGTCGTTTATGATATTTAACTAATTCATATTTATACCAGTCAGGTACCCATTTTTCATTAGGTGCTGCTAATGGATATTTTGGCACATTAGGATAACCGTTGAATGGACATGTCATTTTTAAATAATGCTTAATAACTTCTTCATTAACATCTTTTCGATCGCGATATTGTTCAAGATAACGATGAAATGGTGCCATTTCAACGCTGAATTGTTGTGGAGGTAAATATCGTGGTTCAAAATCAAATTCGTATCGAGGTTCTTTCATACCTAGATAATTACGTATTTGAGAAAAACAAATATTGTTAAATTTACTAAGCTTACCTAATATATTATGAAATATATTTTTAACACTCGTATCCCATGCAACTTGAAAGAAAGCTAAGGTAATCGGTCGTAGATGCGAACAGAGTTTATTGAAAAAATCAAAAGTACGAAAAGTACGTTTTTCAAGACTAACACTAAAAATAAATATTATATAATATAAAAGACATTTTATTCATCAATGAAATTTTATTTATAAAAATAAACAAAATAAAATCCAAACTTATTCTTAAATAATCTGTATCTTTCAGAGAGAAACGTCCACATTTCATCAACTATGACTTTCTAAGTATTCCGAATTTTAAAAATATTAATTTTAAAAACAAAGAGCACTGATCAAATACAGCTAAGTAACATGGAAAGCACTCAGAAAAGTTTTAGAGCGCAGAAAACAAACCAAAGAGTTGTAACAAAACATGCGTATTTAGTATGAGTTTTATGGATTTATATATTCATTTAACTATTGGATGCATCGAGAGCCGTATCAATATTTGTATTCAATATCTACACACTTTTTAAAGTTCAATCAATTTCTTGAATTGCAGAAGTTCCAAAAGTTCTTTGAATTATTCACATAAGTGAATCGTCTATTGAGATAATAATCTGTCTGTATTATCTCTGTAATTCATAGCAAAAGTTTACTTTGAACAGTTTTAAATGGTAAGAAATCATAGAATATAGTTACTACTGATCAATTTCCATATAAGATTCATGAATGATTTTTAGTATCAATGCAAGTACCTATTTTCAGGAAGTAGTCCATATAATTCTGAAAAATTAATTGGCCCATTTTGATGTTTATATAACAAAAACACGCATCGATGCCATCCGCTGCCATTAGGAGGAAATGGAGGCAAATATGTACATAGAGTTTCACCTTTATCAATTTGATTTCCAGGAATGTTTCCTCTTAAATAGAATAATAAATATACGTCGAATGTAAATGCCAGTTTGCATCTACATACACAAACCAATGAAGAACTTCAGCATTATCTTCTTTCAAATGTCCATCAAGATTTGTAAATATTAGTGTATAATATTCATTTGACTCATTTGTACTTTTCCATTTAACTTGTGGTTTTTCACTTGCCTGCAAATATTTTGTAGAAAAACAAAATCTTTAAGTGACTAACTTACATCTTTCGCATAAAGTCGGTTTCCACTATAAATAGGTGTAACTTGATCATTATCGTACGGATAATTTACATTTAATGGTATACGAGGAACAAAATAACCATGCTTGAACAAATCATCAAAAACACCGTAGTGATCAGCAATCATGCGAAGGTTTTCGGAAAAATATCTACTTGACAACCAATCATCATGGACCTCATCGATTGGAAGTCGAACTTAAGCGGGGAAAAAAAGAAAGGATGAGTAATAAATTTTGTAAAATATTTCTTTCCGTAACACCTACGAGCACCATCGTAATGTAGTTTTTTTAAATCAGCTCGATTTCGTTGATTAGCATAATGTTCAAAACGTTTACGACTTTCTGATGTAGAAACAGGATTCGTGGGTGATAAAAAACCAATATTTACTTTATCAACACGTATTGGTTGAGGGTCGAATTCTTTAAAAAATGTAAAATATTGAAGAAAAAAAATAACAATTCAAGAACATATCGATTGTTTTTACCTTGACGTCGTTCTTCTAATGTTTTTAATTCCATATCTTTCGTATAAACTTCGTCATGCGTAACTTCAAATTGTGTTTTATGTCTATACGGATATCTTTTTCTCCATATAGCTGTTGTATAGGGCATTGGATCTGGCATTGGAATAACACGATGATGTCGTACACATTTCAATTGAATATTCCATGCTAGTTTCAATAGGTTTTTTCTCGCTATGATAGACATCTAAAATGAAAATTGGGATATTGTGTTCTTCTACATCTGCGTTTTAATAGGAACGATTACCATACGGATGTCTGCTTATCTAATACTGAAGGTCACACTACAATAACATGGAAATGTAAAAAGAGAAACGTTTTCTTCTCACACATTTTAGAAACTAAATATGATTGGAGTGAAAAAATACAATACAAACAATTAGTTTTTTGTTAATTCCTTTGGATGTGTATGATGATAGTGTGCAATACGTATCAATTGTTGAAGACCGGTTAAACCAAGAGCAAAATTGACCAGACCAAGAAAATAATTTTTCGGTATTATGACCATACAATACTGAAAAAATAAAAATAAAAGAAACAAATACCAACTAGTATAGACAATATAACGAAAACATACTCGAGACCAGATTAATCCTGTAGCAGCAAGTGAAATTGATTGATTTAATGAAAGCTTTTCAGCTGGACGCATTAAATCTCCAATACCAGCCATAACTAAGGAGCTTTTCATAACGGCTGAAAATAAATACAATTAATTTGGAATATTAATTCAAATAGAATAAATACTTACGCGACCAAAAATGCACATATTTTGGACCAGCTAGAATTGATGAAAATTAAATTGAATCATTCATGAAATTAATTTACCTGGGTGATCCCATTTAACGACTTTTTTCATTGACGTCGACAAAACTCGATCGCCAATACCGATCAACATACGATAAACATCTGATAAGATAAACATAGCTGCTTGATCTGAAATTTACTACATGCTATGATATAAGTAAAAAATAATTTAATTAAAAAAACACGCTTTTTATTAATTTGTTTAAAATGACTTTGACGAAGATTACTGCAGAGATAAGATACATAAATTTGATCATAATTGATTGAGTCGCTCTTAAACTATTTTAGATTTGTTTTTCCTTCTCATTCGGCGTTTCCAAGTGTGTATAACGATAATGAGCTATACGAGCAACTTGTTGTCCACCAACGAAAGCCAAGAATATATTGACAGCAAAAAGCATATAATTTTTTGGTACAATGACCATTGAATATCGACTCCAAGTAGCACCAGTTGCAAATAAAGATATCGATTGATTTAGTGAAAGTTTATTGGCTGGTCGAAGCATGTCACCAAATCCAGCTCCAACTAACGACCATTTCATAAGTGGAGCCCAAAAATGAATATATTTCATTCCAGCCGGATGATCCCTATCAAACGAAAAGAATCAGATAAGATTATTTATTTTTATTTATTTATTTATTTACCATTTGACAATCTAAATTTAATAAGAAGAAATGAAACTTCAAGTCTATTCTAAAATGACACTTTAAAGTACCTGTTTCATACGAGGTGTTAATACTCGATTGCCAACACCTATTGAAACCCGATAAAGATCCGAAAGTATAAACATTTGTCTTTAATTGATCTAAATGGAAAAAAATGACTCTATTATCTTTTATTTTTCACCCTTTTTTTCATCAAGATCGATATAAATCTTTATAAATAATTTAACATCATAGACAAAAAGAATTGCAATGTAATACAGCTGTAAATCTCGCGGCTGTGGGTACAACTAAAAAAATATAAAAACGAACCAATCGCAAACTATCGAGTTGGATTCAATGAAAACTAACTGAATCTTCGTCTATTATATTCTGTTCGCAATTATATCGAGTTTAACGTGTAACAAAGCAGAAAAAGGACAATGACGTATGCAAGCACAACATCGAGCAAGAAAAAACAAATAAATGACTATTTAAAAAAGAAAAAAAAGAAAACATATCAATATCTAGATGTATTTTGTTATTGTGGTTTTTTCAATTAATTATTGCACTTGTAAAACGGAGTGAAAAATAAAACATGTAGATAAATATTATCAAAACAATTCTTCTAAAAGAGAAAACACCGAATATTTCACTTGAAAATATATTTTGATATAAAAAGATATGGATAGAAGTGAAAGTCACTGCATGCTTTTTATTCGACAGGTATAACGAAAGCAAATAGTAATATTAGCTGAAACCAGGTGGCGGTAGACCAACATCGACCAAAAGATGCGTAAATAATGGATATGCTATAGCAGACGTGAGATTGTATCGAGCAGACGACACACCATCCCATGCATAACGTTTAGCTGCTGAATAAAGTAATTTAGCTCTAAATAAAATAGATTAAAGAAGAAAACAACGAGGTTATACGCAAAATCAACTGATCTACACATACCGTTTGTTCCATACAGATGGTACGCGTTTAGTGTGTGCTAACATTTTATATCGAGCTATCGTAGCAGGTGGGCGAATGACTTTTATAGATAATTCTTTTAATCTAAAAATTCCACATGAATTAGTTTAATTTGAAATATTGTTTTCTCACCGATAATAAAGATCATCATCTTCTGCTCCCCAACCCCAATAGAGATTACTATAACCATTAACTGTTAAAAAATGATCAGGTCGTATGTTAAATACGCCACCAATAAGCTCTTCATAGGTTAATCTTGAAGTAAAAATTCAAAATATTAATTCAATAAAAGAATTCTTTTTCATTTCTTCTTACTTATAATTCATTTCATCAACAGCAACAGACATGTGTCTTGGAAAAATTGGACATGAATACATATTACGATCATCTTCTGGTATTAAATCAACATCATGAAAGACGAAACATTGAAAATCATATTCACTATATGCATATATAAAAGCAGCATTCATTAATACGGCTTTATTGTATGTTCCATTCCCTGTTTGTTCAGATACATAAATTTTATAATCAAGTTCTTGTCGTTGAAATATTGGATGTAAATAATAGAGTAATGTTACTAGATGTTCATATCGATCTCGATAAGGAATAATAATCGCTACCTATTTAAAGCAAACGATATTCAATTTTATTTCTGTAATTAACTGTTTATAATTCTAATTTAGTTTTTTTTTAAAGTTTAGTATTTTTCTAAGAATTAAAGATTCAATAATAATAAATAGCAGCAATCTTTCGGACACAAAACTTACTGATATTCTTCTTTCTATCGTAATATATATCCTGAGAGAAGATAATATTTTTTTTTTGTCAAAATAAATAATCTTTTACCACAATATATATATATATAGATCAGCTAATAATTTACCCTATGACGAGCAATACAATGTGGTGGCGACCATTGGCCTCCGGATTTAACATTAGAATAATTTGTTTCTATTTCATACAATGATACATTTGGAAAAGTTGAATTTTCATCAAGAAATCGACCACCTAGAATAAGAATTATAATAAAATATTGATTTGTTCGCGGCGTTTTAACTTACGTAGATCACGAGGTTCTTCTTGGCAATAATTCTTTTTTCGTTTATGAAAATTACTATTTAGATCTTTATGTTTCGTTTTATGATCGTTCCATTGATAATTTTTATCTTTATCAATTAATGCTGTTAATTGGTTTTGTACACGTTTTATATGATTCGTTAAATGATCACTATTATTCTGTTGTAATAATAACTTATCTGATTTATTTAATAATGGTTTTAATAATTTTTTCATGCTTATATTTGTTTTTGCTTGATTAATATTTTTATTTGCTATTTCATTTATCATTAAGTTGGAATCATTATTAAATGTATCAAATAATAATTCAAATCGAAAAAGATATGCTTGAATTTGAAACAGAAGACGCCACTTATCTATAGGTAAAACATTATCACGTAAGATTGCTTCCATACTTTCGTCCATTTGTTTAAGTTCTTCTTGGATTTTTTGCATTGCTGAAAAATTCGCTCCATAGCGTGATGTATGAACAACAAGAATTTGTGATAATGATATAATGAGAAGAAATAGAAAAAATAATAAAATGAGTATTGATGAAATGTCTCGGCTAAGTAAATTCGATGAAACTGGTTCATGATTATAACGATATAATCGATGATTAGAACGTGATAATTGTTGATCTTGCTCATGAGAAGTTGCTGATGTTAAAATTGAATGATGCCTACCGTACGAGTATAACATTCGTCTAGTATTTAGAAAATACTTTGGTTCGTTTTTATTTTCAAATGACTTTCATTATTTTATTTTTTATTTGTATAAATTTAACGTTACTACAATGAAATGACATTATTATTGAAAATCTAAAAATAGACAATAGAATGACTATGATGTTTTGCTTTAATATCAACTATTTTAATCTGACGCACATACATATAAAGACCTTTAAATAATTAACAACATGTTTCTTTTGATGCTCCTACGCTCATCTCTTTTTTTTCATTCTACACCACTAAATTAGAAGGTTATGTTTTCTACTCACGTTTTACTTCTTTGTTTACTAACTATTTCAATATTAAACAATTTTACAGTTACTAATCAAATGCAATTTAAACCAGTTATGAGACGACAGGCAAGTTTTAGAAGTTGGCAGAAAACACAAGTTTAAAAAGATACCTATACTCCTGCGATAATAGTTTTATTGATAATGATCTTCTTTGTTTTTACTTCTAAATTTTTTTCTTTTTGCTCTTATTCGTATCTGAGACAGACTGTTCTTTTTTTCTAAGGGAACGAATGTTTCAGCTCTTTTTTTTTTGGTGAAGTATAGACAAGCTAGGAAAAGAAAAGATTTTGTATAATAAAAGAAACAAAAAAAGGTATTCTCATAGCCAAACAAAAATTTTGGGGATAGATGTACTCAAGAAATAAGATTTCTGTTTATAAAAACCAGGTGTCAATATGAGGATAGTAACATATAATTTGAAACTGAAGTTAAAAAGATTATCAATGAAAAAAAAGCACAAAGAAAGTACTAGCAATTTATTTAGCACATGTGATTAATCATTAACGCCCATAAAATAAAAAGAAAACCGCAGATTTCATTCTGACCAAAAAAAAAGAGAAATCAATTCTATTGGTAAATCATTTCATTATTTGTAACAAAAGAAGAACAGATTAATTGAATAGAGAATAACAGACTCACAAAGTTACCCTAGAATGAATATATAATAAAGAGATGATAATTTAAAAGAACAAACAGTAATAACATAGACTCATAATAGTAATAATTATAACAGTGAAATGAAAATTTCACATGAATAGTTCTCTATTTTTGTTTTTTTTGTATAGCATAACCAGTTGTCGATCCCATTGTATTTCCATAACTTGTTGTTGAAATGCGATTGATGTAATAGAGAGCGATCAATGAAAAGATGATGCTAGAATAAAAATAATTGTTATTTTTCATAAAATAAAAACAGTCTAAATTTATAATTTACTAAGCATTTTTTCTTTTTCACTTAGGGGTGTTATGCATTTAAAAGGCATTAGGCACTTTATAAAGTGTCATTTTCAAAACCATTAATCAATATTTTGATCTTTTTAGTCTCAAAAGAATTAAATAATAAGTTTTTTTTCCATTCGTAATCCGATTCTATTGTAGTCTTTCAATGAGAAAAAGCGAAAGATCAAATTGATTAATGTGGTCTTAATCATTTTCTTTCTATCTGACATTATTATTACAGAACTGAAAAGTTTTTATACATTGTTACTTGTTGGCATATTTTGATACAAGAAGGCCAGAATTTCATATGATTAGATATTTTTATTATTCACTATTCTGTTATATCATTTTATTATTGTGTTCTACACAGTTAATTTGCTCACGTGTAACACATTCACGCTTCGACAAAGTTCAATCTTCATTTCATGCAAATAGTAAATCGCTATGTTCGAACTTGGGAATATTGACACTCACTTCAAAATTTTGCCTCATCTGACTTAATAGTTTATGTAGAATTGGAAAATTGTATCCCAATCTCGCTCGTAAAACAAAATATGTTTTTTCTTGGTTTTATTGAGAATAGTAAATTTCTTGTAGAAAATAACAACATTTAAGCAATGAAATTGAAAGTGATTTTTTTACGAAGACCTAAGAATATTTTACGAAAAAAAAAGGAATTTTTCAGGTACGTTGTTTTTCAGTACAAACATACAGTGAAAATATTCCAGCAATCTAATTTCATGTCTTATCTGCACAACGTCATGCATAATATCAGCAAGTTCGATCGAGAAAAATCGATTTCGAAACATTATACGTATTCTATCTGCCAATTCTAGATGTAGGCTTGGCAATTTTCTTTTGGTTCGAACTAAGTCAACAATTAGTAGTTTAAAATATCAAAAGTGTATTTAAAATATTTGATCAACCAAATGTGGAGTTCGAAAACTGTTGCTTGGAATATCTCTGTCTAGGTTTCAGTGAATATGACAATTTAAGATAAAAAGAAGTGGATCAATATTCTTCAAGGTTACTTATTCTGAGGAGTCAATTTAGAAGTTCATCGTATCGAAGCAATCGATCGTTTGTACCATGAAAGTTCAACACTAATAATATGGTAATTTATCGGTTGTTTGAGTATGTTACTATGTTTTCTCAATAGTCTATGCCAATATATAAAAACTCAGTCGACTACTTAGCAGGCTATTAAAGTTTAGTGACTTTTTCTTTAGAATGTCTTTTGTTCTGTTATGACGTAAGATTATATGAGCAAAAAACGACGCAGAATAAACAATATATATAGTACTGCAATTATTAACTGTTGTTCTAACTAGCAAAATTTGATTAGATCATACAAAGCAATAAGTGCGTACCATTAATGTTTCCCCTGATTACTCTGTACTCAATTTTGAGAATCAAAAAAATGAACTACGTTCACTGATATGCCCCTAACAAAACAATGCGATTATTTTCCTAAAACACAAAACTGAGTTCTATGTTCATTGTTCCAATTGATATTTGATCCGATAAACTGTGTACGAAGTCTTATTAAACTGATACGATACATCAAGTTCATATGTATATATTTAATAGAAATGAAATAATCTTACCAAGTTGTTACACAAACTCGATGAACAAAAGCACAACATATCATTGAAATAAATAAACAAGTCAAAACTAAAATGTATTTTTCCATAAGAAAATAATTTTAATCACAGAAATAGATGTTACCTTCTGGAAAGACTCGTGCTTGGAAATTGGGTCCAAACAGATTCATTTCGAAATTGCTCACAGCCTTTAAAAAATGATCTCTTTGATTAAAAGCATATGCTATCGTTTTTATTTCAGTACCGTCAGGAGTGAAACAAAAACCAATGAACCCATAAAACCACCTGCAATTGTCATCGGTTGACTTGCTGAAATATGTGTACGAAACAATTGCATTGATGCAAATAACAACAGCGCAATAAGAAGTGACAAAAGAAATGATGTTCCGTTTGAAGCAGCTGAAATTTTCATTAATTTTTTTCTTCATTTTTTTTTCGTTTAAGAAGTTGTTTTCACTTACCCATAGTGTTAATAAACACACGTTGATTTACTGTCAGAGAAAAGAAAAACTTAATGATCTAGAAATGCACAAAGAACGAAATCGTTTTCCGATAAACAAAGTTTATTACAAATACAGAAACAAACGAAGGAAAAAATTGTTTTTATTTAATCTCATATTCATTTGTAAGTTCAAGAGCATGATCCAATGCATGAAGATGCACAAAAATAATGCGAATTTGACGAATATTTTCTCTGAAATCGAAAGAAAATTATTTAGGATCATAAAAAAATATCGTTGGTTATTCTTGTCTTACTTATACATTTTTTTATCTTTTTCATTTGCACTAAAAAATTGTGTTGAATATTCTTGTGCAAGTTGTTTTAAAAATAAACAAAAATTTTCTAATGCTGGTAATGTTGCATCTTTTAATTGATCATTCAAAATTGTATTATTATTATCTAACCACTGTTTTATTGGAAAACATTTTGCCAATAGAAGACAACGTGTGATCATTTCGTTTGATGTTAAATCCATATTTTTTAGTGCTATTAATATATAACGATTCAGAAGACCATCGATAGATAAGTCAAGTATTGTTTTTAACGAGAGAATTTGCGACCACGATGTTATATTACTCAATAGTTTAACGCATGTCCAATATTGACGAAAGAAAAATTCTGTTGCAATCACTGTTGAATTATTTGATGATATTCTTGATGAGCCAATTGCAATGATTTCTTTTGGATATAACGGAATATAAATATCGTCATCCAATGAACGTTGTAAACGATCGACAATCGCTTTAAGTAGAATCTGTAAAATAGAATAGAAACAAGAAACTTTTAGACTATTAAAACATTTTTGTTTTTCTATTTATTACTTGAACATTTTTACAATCATCAGTCATTGTTGGATATGTTTGAAATATATTTTCGATTGTTTTAACAAGACTTTTTGTTTGTTTGGCTGACAATGGATCGTATATATTTTCGATAATACCTAAATGAATCAATATGTCAATATTTTATTTATAGATATACATTTTTGAAAAGAATTTCATGTTCAATTCTAAGAACAAGACTTGTCAATATGTCTTATTCTTTATGTTTCAATATGATGCTTATGGTGGAGTACATGATTTAATCATATATCGTTAAAAATGATATATGATAATAGAAAACTAAAGTCATGTTTTATTTAAACAGATTTTTTGGTTATTCATTCATGATATTTGTTCATAATAGAAAATTTTCCTTATTCGATCAAATAGCAGTATAAGAAATGTATTGCAAAACCGACTAAAAATACTTCTTGTTCAGTTTTTATTCTCAGACAAGAAATTTCATCCATTGTTTCTTCTTTAATCAAAAAAGGAATTATAGATATATATTTTCTTGAAAGTTAATTATAAGTCATCAGCTAAAAATTGCATTGTTTTTAAAATGACTAAAAAGCGAGTATATCAAACATTATCGAAAGATGTTCACGAACATAACATCGAAAAAACTTCAATAAATAATTCATTTTGCTAGGATTTGAAATAAAGCTATTTTATGAAATCTGAATCTATCATTTAATGATGCAAATATCTTTATTTCAACAGAAGAAAAGAATGGAAAACTTCTTTTTTATCTGGATATAGAAATGAATGGTTTCAAGTTGTCTTACTTGTTAGTTTTGGTAGAATCACTTTTTCAATAGTTAATGGTATAAATTGAAAATTTTCAGCTTCATTATATCCATCTTTTACACCGTAAAATAATAAATCTTGATACCATTGATAATCTTCAATTGCTCGAAAGGTAACCTATGAAAATTCATATTAAAATTTGTTTTTTCACTGTTTTAAAATCGTTACTTCAAATGGTTTCCAATCAAGAATTTCTCGTCGTATTAATGGTGAAAACACTTTTGGTAAACATATTTCAATAAAAGCATCTGTATATGTTTCATTCTGTTGATATTTCCACTGTTCAAATATTAGCTTTACATTTTTATATTGAGAAAATTCGTCAGAAACATCATCAAGTAAATGTTCAGCTTCATTCAGAATCTCTTCTACAATAAAAAAGAAAGATACACAACAATTGAAATTAGGTTATCTTTTTCGCTTTACGTTTTGTTTTTAAAAATAAATTAATATCTGATTGATTTTCTTCATCGTCGGTTGACATTCCATCGAAGTGCTGTGCTGATGTTTGTTCACGATCTTTTCTTCTTCGTAAACTTAAGAAAGCAGAAAACGAAAATAATTAATTGATTTTTATGAATTCTAAATACCGTCGAGCTTCACGTTCAGTTGCTCGACGTTGTCGTTTTTGATCGAGAGGTGTTCGAAAATCATTCGTTGGTAAAGTGCCATTGATAAATGCTGTTGCTTTTGCTACAAATTAAATTATTAAAATTCTATTTATTATTTTTCTTTCGATTTAATTTCATTACTTATTGAATATTCTGTACATTGATCTTTGAAATCTTCTTGTCGACGAGATACAATCATATCTGTTCTCTGTTTATATAATTGTAACAAACGATCTTCAAGATTAATCATAGTTATCATCTATAATAGAATAAAAGTTAACAGATTTTCCTTATCGAACTTTTCTTTTCTAAAATACTTTTTCGTTATAACACTCAATAAGTGAATATACATAAGCGCGACATTGTTGATAAAATTGATATGCTTTTTCCATTTTTGGATAATCAATTGTATTTTGTTCTAATGATACTTGACTAGCTTCATACGCGTGAGTTATCTTTTCATAATCAACTTTATGTTTTTCATTTGATTCTTTTATTGAATCTAATCTAAATTACAAAACAAAAAAGAAGTAAACGAGGAATAAATTTTAAAAACATACGAATCACGTAAACGATCTCGAATATGATCAAATGTAATAGTTGGCAATTCAAGTGGAGGTAATTCTCGTGTTATTTCTACTTCCATGGGCTGTGGCTCAACCAGCGATGAAGAAGTATTTTCTGTTTGTAGGTGAGACAGCTAAAATAGAAAAACAAAAGGTTAATCTTTTTATTAGTTTTAGTCAGAAAGTTCTATCTATCTCTTTTAGGCTGTTTAGCGGCAAACTTATCGTTTTATAATAAAGATTCGAAATACAAGAAAAAAGCGTACTTATTACAAACAAAAATTCTCTTAATCTCGTTTTTTCGACGAGTGAGTTTTCATTATCTCTTCTCGGACATTTCTAGATAATACAAAGAACTTCTGATTCACATGCAATACTTTATTTTCAGAGATCGATCAAATTAACCTATGACCAAAATGATTAGTGTACAATGAAGCGAAATCGAGCATGAGAAAAGTAATAAATAAATGCCTTGTATTAATGTTGGGAAAAATTATCGATTCATTTAAAAATATTGTTTACAAAGTTAATATGTGAATTTGTTGTTCTTTCTATTGAACAATTTAGTTCTCATTGAGCCTAGTGATGCTCATAACGAATTGGTCTGATTTACATTAGAAAAGCACCATAGAATGAGAGCACAAACGTCTAACACTTGAATGATCAAAAGCACCAATCAAATTTTTGCTGAGAAATAGTTATGCAAAATTAATGCTGAAAAGAGTTGTTGATCAGAAGTATCTTAGTTTATTGATTGAGTGATATCAATTTTTATTTCTCTTACAACTGATTCTGTGTCGACTGTAACAATAAAACATTTTCGGCCTCGAAATATTAATATCGTTTTATTTTATCGTATAAATATGTCAAGATTTTTTTTTTTCTACGGTATCAAATACGATTTCCGAGAGGAATAGAAATAAAAATGTTGACTTCCTCTTATCATTCTCCCCTCGTGTGAGATAGACATTGACATCTGATAAAATATCACATATAAGCTTCTTCCTCGTTGAATTTCTGAAAGATCCAGCAGTCGACTGATGAAAAAACTGTCTTTCAAAGTAGCCATAATGAAGCAAATTTTCTGTTACATATTGTGAACTCTATAGGGATTTCGCTTATACTTTTCTCTCTAATGTTTTGGCTAATTGCTTAAGCAGCATAATTTTTTGTACGGCCCTATAGATGAGTTGAAGAAAGAGCGCAAGAGAAAGTCTTACGACGAATAACACCGACTTGAGGTTTGGAAGAAGAGGAAGCCAATTTTTTGATTGCTGACATTCCAGTGATTTTCGAACTAACACCTTTGCGAATTTGTTCATGTTCAAATCGACGGAATTCTTCTTCATCTTCATCGTTATCACTTCCTATGAAAAAATAGTTTGATTATTTATGTTCTAAAAAGAAAGAACGAAATATATTTCTAATGTTTATAAACCTTGTTCTAATTCTAAAAATCGATCTCGATTTTTTTGACGTTCGTTTTCAGCTCTTGTTTTGTTTCTATCCATACTAACGATATGTGGATCTTCAGTTGCACTATCATCACTACCATCATTTTCATCATCACTAAATTTTAGAAGAAAAAAAATATCCGATTCTAATTATATAAGAATAACTTTCATACCGTATTAAACGTGATTTTCGACTATTTTCAGCTTCAGTACTTAGTGAAATAAAATCACCGGGCTCACCCATTTCTCGAGCCATTTGACGTCGTTTACGTGCTGCGTGTATCATAGTGGAATCTGGAATAACACCACCTAATGAGAAAAACAAAGCTTAAATAATAGAAATCATTTCAAAATATTTAATTAATTTACTTCTTAACATAACTTTGACTGAACGTTGTGTATCATCAAGTACATTATCATCATCATCATCATTGCCTTCAAAAACCCCTTGAATATCATCTATATCTGGAACATCTCCTACTGGTCCATTGAGTACTCTCATTTCTTTTCGAAGACGCTTAAGAGAAACAATAACATTACAAATCTATGTATATAACAAAAACAAAATACTAATTACCTGTAAGTCAGTATTGGAGCTTGTAAATGAATTTGTTGAAGATTTATTTGCAATAATCTGAAGAGGTTTAACTAGAACAATAAAAGATATAGGAATAGCCAAAAAATAAAACTTCTTTACACATACATTTTATTTCAATTTCACCATTAGTATTATTATTTTCTTCCTTAGGTGTAATTATTTCTTCCACAGCTGATGTTGTTGTTGTTGCCGGTTGCGTAACTACGTGCACTTTCGAATCGATCGATGTATTAAGCAATTGATGTTGTTGTTTTTTTAATTCTTTTGTCATTTTTCGACTTTCGCGTGTTTTATTAACTTTAAACTCTTCAGTGTCACCTTTTTTTTTCAAATAAAATGATAATGGTAATGAGTTATTTAAACAGGAGAAAAATAAATCTCTATTCACAAATAATTACCTTCATCGTCACCAAAACTTAATAAAGATTTTGGTACATCTACTTTCTTAACTACAATTTTTGTTTCTACACTTTGTTCATTCACAACAGCCGATTGAGAATTTGGAACATTTGAATGATCTTCTTCAACATTATCAATCTCCGTCCGACCACGTAAATTACGTTGCTTTGGCTTTCGGATCATCTGAAACGAATCAATAGGTCTATTCAACCGAAAAAATGTTGCACAAAAAGATGTCAATCGATAGAAATAAATAACTATGTGGAAAAGATAAATGAGACAGCTGTAGTCGTAGTCAGTATTTCTAATAGGATTTCGAAGCACAGTGTACATGTACACCCTACTAAGCCAAAAATTTTATTTTCAGAGTGTACTTCATAGGAAAACAAAGTGTATTCTGAAAAATAGAGTGTACGTACTACGTACACTTTGTTCTGCTGGAGTACACTAATCATTAAAAACACTGGTCGTAGCTGGTTATTCGTTGGGTAAAACCGGGAAAGCTTTGTCATCATCAATTTAATTACGTGTTTAGTCTTAAAATTATTTTTCAGAATTCTTCTTTCCGATATAATGAGGAATAAAAAAAATAGTATTATAGAAAAATATTTCAAAATTTCATCATAATAATGAATAGCAATGGTTAAAAAATTAGCCAATGATATATTTTCATGAATCATCATCAGTTTTGCTTTTGTCTTGTCGACTAACACTAATATCTAATTAATGGAAAGTTTGTATTTCATCGAATCTACTTAAGAATATGCCAGATCATCGTCGATCTAGTACTCGAAAATGTGTAACAAGACGTCAGATACCTTCAAATTCTTTATTATCCGTTTCTACTCAGATTCAAAATGATATTAAAACAACAAATGAAATTCGTAAAAGAAATCATAAAAAAATATCTGATACAACTGTATGTTTAAAAAGAGATCAAAAAAATTGTGATAAGGCATTGTTTTAAACTATTTTAAGGTATTTACTACAAGCCATGGATCTCCAAATATTGATAATTCTTTAATTACACTACAAGGAAAAAAACGAGCTCGATTAGATTCTGTACCATCTAGGACATTAAATCAAAAGAAAAAAAAAGAAATCGTATATGATGACGATGATGATGACGATGAAGTTGAAGTAATTTCATCAAAAGACGAATCTATACAAATAACAGGTGAATATCAGTGCAACCAAAACGTTTTTTTTAAAGATTCTTATTATTAACTTGTTCTTTCTGTAGAAGTAGATCGATGTGCTATTTGTTTGGATGATTGTACCGAACCGAAAAAACTTAATAAATGTAGTCATATATTCTGTAGAACTTGTATTGATCGTTATTTCGAAACAATCAAACCTCAGTGCCCATGCTGTTTCACTATTTATGGGGAAATTCGTGGTATAAAATGCGATTTTCCATGTCAAGTTTCGTTTTATTCATTTCATTGTCTTACAGGAAATCAGCCAACCAATGGTACCATGACGATTGATACATCTAAACATCGTCTACTCGGCTTTGAACATGATTCACGTGGTACTATTAGAATAACATATCATTTTCCTCATGGAATTCAAGATGTAAGACTCCAGAAATAAAGTGAATTGCTAATTTTGATCTGTTGTCTTATTTTTGTTTTTAAGGAGAGTCATCCTAATCCAGGTATGCCATATTATGGAACAACTCGTCAAGCGTATTTGCCTGATAATCGTGAAGGTCGTCAAGTACTTGCTTTATTGCAAAGAGCTTTTGAATTGAGACAAACCTTTACCGTTGGTCAATCTCGAACAACAGGTTATGATAATGTCATTACTTGGAATGATATTCATCATAAAACAAGTATTAATGGTGGAGTAGAAAAGTAAGTTTGCAATTATATTTGCATTGCTAATTTCAGAACTGTTTATTTGATTAAATTGATTTTATTCTTCATTGATTGAATTAATTTTTTTTCAATATTCCTTTTCTAGTTTTGGCTATCCTGATAAGACTTATCTTAATCGGTAAATCGAGTTCATTAAAGTTTAATTTTTTTAACTTCTGTTCTTGTTTTAATTATTTAGGGTTCGACAAGAATTAGCAGCCAAAGGTGTTAAATAATGATTCATCTTCAACGTTTTTTTTATGATGTATTTAAAGTAATAAAACTATCGTCTGATATGATACAAACGAAGACTCCTATTTTTTTCGCTGTGTTGTTCTACATATATCTGGTTGTATAGCGATCTTATTCTTCTATTTTTTTATACGATGATAAAGAAAAGAGTGTGTATTGACTTGTCTTTTTTTCTGTTTGTTTGGATTTGTTGATATACTTTATGCTTTTTTTCTTCTGAAACAATGTTAATTTGTATCAGTTAAAAACTGAACAAAACAAAAATACATGTAAATGTTTACGTTAAACAATGTTTTCACATGAAGTATGTTTTTTTTTCTGGTTATGATTATATATGGTGCCTATGAATCTTATCAAAATCGAAACAAATATAATGAGGTAGAAGAAAAACAGTAGCACGCGTTAGCTAGTTTTATTTTATAACAATTTAATGAAAAAATTTATAAAAATGATTCGAAGTAATTGGCAGAAGCGATTCAGCTTTTATTTTTTTTACGGATGATTTTCGATGAATTCAAAATAGTGGCGTAGAAATTATTTTTGTCGACGTATTATTTGTGGAATTCGGACTAATCTAAAGCTAGCCTACAATGTTGCACTTCTGATTTTCATCATTTCGTTTTTTTTTTAATATTTATACAAAATATCCTAGTAATACTATTTTTGTGAATTAATTGTAGCACAGCTAAATTTCAAATAAACCTTCTATTTCATACTAATTAGATTTTATCAGTTGTTTCTAAGAGAAAACCATAAGATGTTACTAGTGTAAATTTACTGTCACTTTATGTGTTATAAGTTTTTGGTTAGATGCTATTCCATGACTTCGAAAATGTATATAGCTTTTCCAATTGTTCAAACAATTAACTATCAGTTGTATTGATTACAAGCGTGTTATCATGCGATATCGCTTCGTTATTGATACATCTCAAAAAATATTCTATGCTTTATGATCAATTCAAATGTTGGATATGAGAAAATTGATTGTGAGATCACTTTTTATTTCTTGAAATATACATAGCACTCTTAAAGTTCGAAGTGGAAACTTGACTGTTGCAATGAGATTCTATGACGTATTTTCATGATTGAAAATAAAAATCAATTTAGAACTTTTTTGAAGAAAAAATGATATCCTTTGTGTAGAATTATAAATAGAGCAGAACACTTCGTTTTTTTTGATAGTGTTTTCCAATCAGTAAATTTATAAATTAATATTTTTAAATACGTTTGAATTAAATAGTTATAAAACTATTCAAGAAATTCTAGTATCTTCTACATACAGCTTTTAGTGGTGTTTGAAACTATTTTCGTGAATTATGTTGTTTCTTATTTCAATGATTTTAAAAGTCAAGAAAAACATTCAAACATGTCAGATTGTTAATTATTGTATGAATGTATGTGTACACCTTGATTTTTACCATTAAAACGGATGAGGATTGTTGATGATCATCTTTTCTTTAACTATTACGCAACGTTAGCAAACGAAATTCTTATTACCGTGATCAATGATGAGCTTTGCGAGACACGAAAAAGTAAAAAGAAGGAATATTTCTCTTTTTTCTTCTTTTTTTTCTCGTTATCGGATGGACAGTATTTGTCAATGTCTTAAGCTTTATTTTTTCTTTCGGATCGACGATGTTAAACAAATCTCAGATGTCTTCTTTGTTCTCTCTACAACTATTTCATCATAAACATGAAATTCTATTACATAGTGAATGCATATGCTCAAGAAAATCGTATTGAACGGATGTTTGCATAAATGAAAATATTTCACGGCCATCGTCATTCTTTTACTCTCTTCTAAATTCTCTATTTGAACAGAGACAACGAGTATAATTTGTAAAAAAAAGAGAGAGAGAGAGAGACAGAGACAGAGAGAAAAGTGAGTTAGCTCATCTCTGTTTTAAACTCAGTCTTGTTTTATTTATCGTAAAAAAAAATTACAAAAACTATTATGACAAATTAAAATAATAATGGATACCAGATCTCGCATGTATGATTTTATATAATTACCAAACATAATGTTTTGATTCTCGAATTTTTATTATTTAGAAGTGGACCTTACACTGAGGCAACAGCTGAATATATTCGAAATGGTGGTCGATATGCATTGGCTACGGCTGTTCTTGACACTATCGTGCTTGTATTTACTATTGTTGTAACTTTTCTTCTTCGGTAAGCATTTATCATAACTTCATAATGAATAAGTACACGTTTAATTGATAGAGCATCGGATATATTTCCTGTTCGACAGCAACGATTTTTGTGTGATGATGCTCGTTATTATCAATCCTATGAAGATGCGAATACAGAAAGAAATTATATTATTCTTTCAAATTTTACACTCTATATACTGTGCTTACTCATTCCAATGATTGTAGTAAGTATCAATAATATACTATTCTTTATTGTTTATATTTTTTTAAAGTTAAAGCACAGAACTGTACAAATTCATTTTTATTTCATAGATTTCCATAATGGAACTTGTTCGTTCTTTCATTACCTATAGTTCTTATCGAGCTCGTTATACTGTTCGATTTAAAGAATGTCTTGTGAGATCATTAGCTCGTATTCTGAAATATTTTTGTATGTATGGAAGGAAACAGTGTTTATTTGAAATTGCATCTAACATTTCAATTGTTTTTCTAGCTGTTTTTATTTTTGGCGCTCTATCAACAACTGCTCTAACGGATATTTTAAAAATAATGTCTGGCCGATTAAGACCTTACTTTTTAACTTTATGTAATCCAGATCAAAAATCATGTAATGGAATGGGTATGTATACCAATTATTCATTGAATGATTATAAGTGACATTTCATTTATTCTATAGGTTTAACTGATGCTGAATTCGTATGTCTTTCTAAAAATATGACTGGATTATTACGAGAAGCTCGGTATTAGCAAAACATTTTTTCATTATTTTAAACTGTTTGTTTTTCAATGTTTTTAAATTTAGACTTTCATTTCCTTCATTACATGCATCATTATCCATGTACAGCGCAGTTTTTCTTGCTGTATGTTGCACTTTTTTCAAAAATAAAATTTTATTTTCTAGTGTCGAAATCTTAATAGATTTATTTACATCGAGTCATTCGCATTGAACGTGTTCGAATTGTTAAACCATTTCTTATTTTGTCAATTTTCACATTATCAATAGTAGCCGGTGGTGTGCGATTAGCAAGTAATAAAAATCATTGGGAAGATGTAGCAGTTGGATTCGGATTAGGAGGAATGATTGCAACATATTTAGTGAGTTTGATGGCAGCAAGTCAAGAAAACGAAGTCTAACTTGCATTTTTTTGCTTTTTTTTTTACAAATAATAGATGAAAACTCTTCAATCATCAAAATTGTCAGGTGGATCACCTATGGTACGAATGGGAAATTATGATGATTATCAAAGTTATGTTGAAGACCAAACTCAATATAATAAAGAAGTAAGTTTTCATTTTTGCACAACATTTTAAACTTATTTTGTGACTTAGATGGACCCTACGTATGCTCCTGGTATGGATGCTGTTTATCAAACAACTGGACAAAGTGTTAGTGGTCCTGAACAATTCTCATTGCAGCCGAGTGCTTCTCAAGGTATGTCAATGGTTAACTACTCTTGAAATTCTTATTCAATATAATCATAAATATAGGTCATATTGCAGGTGGTTTTGCTCGTCATCGATATGATCTTAAAACTCAAATGCAACAACAAGCAGCCGCCGCTCGTGTTGCTCAACAGCACTCAACAGATAGATTAGGTTCTTCGATGAATCGTGGCGACATAGCTGGTAATGGTACTGTACAACACCTTGTTCATCAAACTCAACATCAACCAAATACATCATCAAGTAGTCAACGTGCAAGTACGTCGATGAGTGCACTAAGATAAAATGCTTGAACACGATGTTAGTACAAAAAGTCAGCAATACTTTATTTGAACATTTGTTGTACAATTCTTTTTTTGTTTTTATTTCATTTCGTTTCGTTTCGTTTTTGTTGCACTCAGGGAGCTTTCCAATTCATCAGTAGATTTTTTTCTTTATCACTTTATTTCGTGTTTTGAAAAAGAGACTTTACTTTGGAAAAAAAATCTTGTTCCATAAGTGTTCATTCAATGTTTTCATTCGATTTACTGTCATTGCTTTAATTATTTGATTATTCATCATCATCGTCATTTGAATCATCGGATGCTTGAATACTTCGAAGAGATTGTTCAATTTTATTTTCTTCAATAGTGTCAATTAAATCATCACTATTGTCATCGTCACTAGTAATTTCACTCTTCCTTCGAACATCTTCCATGGGTTTGTCATCATCATCATCATCATCGTCGCTTTCAGATTCTACTTCTACAGGTTGAGATTCACTTTTTTCGTCGTCATCATTTACTGCGTTAGTTCGATGATTAGATCGTAATATTTCGTCGAAACTACGACGATTTTGGTCTTGTTGTATCTCATTGTTATCTTCATCCGAAGACGATGAAATTGGCTTGCTTGATATAGTGCAAATAAAAAACATGAGTAGAGCGATTTTTAAGTAAATATGCATGATTTTGTTGTTGTACGTCTTGTGTGAAATAGGTTTTCTTTAAAAATGTCGGTGGATGGAAGAAAAATTCTTTTTTTCATTTCTTTTATGTATATATTTTTCCTGTTATTGCGCATTTGTGGCAGCACAAAAAAAACTGCTTGTTAACATTGTACGAATAGACGAAAAATATTACTCATGCCAACCGAAAGTGTGCGCAACGATTGCATGCAAAATAAAAATATAAAAAATAGAATTCACAAAATAGCAATATGATATGATACATTTTGTGTTAGTCAAACATACTGCCAACAGCTTTCTAATGAATTAGATACTATGCATTAGTCATCGATGATGCATTATTCATGTTATTAAACTGGAAAGAAAACCTTCGCACACACAGATTATTCGACGTATCTTACACATAATGAAATAAATTTTCGTATTCATAATGAGGTTTCATTCGATAGTATACGACATGGGCTCGGCTGTTTCGTATAATAGAAAAATAAACTATTTTACCAAGTCGTTGAGTTTAATTTTTATCGTAAACAGCCTCACGAGGTAGTCTTCTGATTGATTGGTGATTTTATACTTAAGTCAATATGAATTAATCTATGATAAAAAAACAACCGAAATCATTTATTCATGAATTATTAGAAATAGATTATTAATAGCAAAATTATTACTGTTTCTATTTAATGCATCATTTCCTTTTTTTGTAACAATAAATAGATTCATATATTTCATGCAAATTTAAAGCATTCGTTTGACAACAATATTATACTACGATTACTGTATACTTCTATAAATATGTCCACCGTATATTATCTGTCGTATTATTGATAGATATACTCGGTAATCGAAAAGATTGATTTGGGTAAGAAAACGAAAATTCTATTAAAAACAATTTTTTAGCAAAAGTTGAAGTTTGATTTTTGTATTTAATTAAAAATAATGGTCAACTAAATTCAAATAAAATTTGTTCATAAATCATTTATAAAAGGTGAATTATTCATAATTAGGCGGATCAACACCCTATCCCACACAACAGTAGAATGCTCAGCTACAGAAGTAAACGCGGACTATGTTTTTGAATTAAAATCATGAAATCTTTAATTTATGTCTATTATGCTTTCAATTCTCATCTATAAAAAATCTACTGTGCATTTTTTCGACTGGTAAAGAAAATTTTGACCGGATATTATACAAGAAATTAGTTTTTATTAGTCTTTGTGAGATTAAATATGTTACGTAATAATCCATGATTGTAAATCATTTTTAAGATAGAAGCATTTAATCTAATGAATGAATTTCAAAATTTTCTGCACCGTTAAATATAGCAGAAAGCAATTCTCTTCACTTTCATAGCTCTAATATTACTCGATTAAGCGATGTGATATTAATTAGTCGTGCTTAAATAGATATTCTCTACCTTCTGCAAAGTCAAAGCTATCAGTATTGACTGTAATAAATTATATACATCAGTAATTTTACAATTTGGTAAATGCTTTTCAAAGAATTATATCTGAAGTGTTGTCAGAAAATATTGTTATTTAAAGCAGAATAAAGCAAAGATTACAAAGAAAACTTACAATTTAAAAATCGATAAAAGAGGTGGTCTAATGTATTTATATCCATCGACGGGCCAGCGTCTCATATGGAGGTGCGGCAATAAATAATAATACCGATTTTTTTAAAACACAGCCATGTTTTGGGTACGGCATATGTATATAAAAAGATAGACATATGCAGGGGTGTCGCGAACAACGAAAACTGGCGGCTGGGTAACTTATGAAATTCTACTTTTCAAAAATTTTGACGGGGAATAACCAGTGTTGCCAGATCTTCCTACTTGTGAAAGTTTTTTCGCATTTTGTCTACGCTTTTTTCTTCATTTATTCTGTTTTTTCGAGATTTTTTGGGATTTTTCAGATTTTTCTGCATGTTTTCGAATTTTTCGGAATTTACCGTGACTTTTTCAGAACTTTTCAGCATTTTTACAGGGTTTTTCTGGAATATCTGTGATGCTTTCGAGGATTTTTTTGGCGAATTTTTGACTATTTCTGGGATTTTTTTTCGAATCTTTTCCAGATTTTTGAGTTTGACTTTTCGCAATACTAGGGCTAATTTGTAAAATTGTGCTTAAGGTACTATGCATTTCATTTTGTGAAATATAATGCAAGACAATTTTTGAATATTTGGATCGGGTCACCCCTGCCTCATCCCCCAGCTGTCGCGACACCCTTGGATGTATCCACTAATAATTTTTCAAGTGCAACAATCATTTTTTCAGGTGTGGCAATTGCCACCAGTTGCCCTCTGGTGGCCCGTCGATGTAGGCAGGTAATGTCAATCTGATAAAATCAATTCAAGATTTTCTGTAGTTAGGTATGTATGAATAATTAATTCAAATGCAAGTTTAATATGATAAAATGAATTGGTGTTTCTTTTGATATTTTAGGTATATGCGAATAATTCATTTAATGGTAAGTTGAATCTTACAATATAAGTCACTGATCTTTTTTGTTTTGTTTAGGATGGTCTCAACAACAACTAACGGCGATGCCGCTTTCATGCGAATAACGGACAAAGCGCTAGCTCGTATTCTACTCACAACAGATCTAGGTAAATATAACACATAGAATTAAGGGTTAAGGATAGAAATAAGGGTTATGGTTAGGAATAAGGGATTAAATATGAAATTAATGGTTGGATAAAACATTAGTCTGGAGTACTAGACTGATTGAGTGTGGTGGACTACATTTTACTACTAGAGAACTATTTTTGGAAGAAATAGGAAAAGTTCCAGCTAGAACCAGATTTTGCTTGAACTTGAGGGTGTGGGTGTGGGGTATTTCAGGTTGCTCAACACCCACGCCCATATTCTAAAAATGCTCTCATAAGACTTTGTCATAAAATTTAGTACGGCTTTTTAGCAAAAAGACTATAACAGCGATTACAGAAAGTAGTGACTTGAAAAGTTCATTAGTGATGCACCGAGAAACAAAACATTCCAAAGTCAGTCCACATGGACCCTACGATAGCTACGAATTTTGAACTGCCCACCTCCACTAATAGCGTTCCAAGAGACTTTGAACTCTTGGTTCTTTACTAATTGAGTTGAGATGATGCCTCGTCCCACAAGCCAGCGCGAGCTCAATCTCCAATGATACTCCTTTTGTGCAACAATAGTGAGCCAACCATATCAGAAACGCATGTGAATGCCTTGAACCGAAGCAATCTGAAAATTTGTTTATAAAATTTGCTAATACTCATTGAAGAATCATATGTGATGGATGCTCTACTCTTCTTATCATCTACATTTTCTCTCTCGCGCTCCCATTGGTCTGGCTAAAGACGAGTTTTATAGGATTGTGGTCCGCCAGTCGATTTATTCGAAAATCATTAAGAACAGAAAACATCCGTTTGCAAGCGCGCATATTAAAAGCGATAAAGAGATGCTTGTGACAAATCAAAGTTGTTTGTCAGTGACTTTTCTGTCGTACTTTGTCGTTGATAATAATTATTGAAACGTCCGAAAAGTGGGACAATTATAACTTTGAAAATGAGTAACATCAAACCAAAAATCTCCATGCATAGAATGGTAAATAGAACGTTCGTGAAGATAAGTTCGGCCTCATCGACGATCGGTTGTTGCGTGTTTAATACGTAATATGGTGTCTCACTTATGACGAGAGAAAGTATTGTATTCGAACTTATGGCATATATATACTGATTTTCATTAACAAAGATCTGATTGATATCAGTCGAAACGTATGGCATCCAAATACCATTCAATTGTGTCTGACCGCCTTCAGTAAGTGGATAAGTGCGATTAATCACTTTAGTGAGCTGAAGTGTGAGCGATGGCTGTTGTGTGAGAAGAAGACCAGGAGCTGAAAATGCCTGTGCGAATTCGACATCGACAAGTGTGTAACTAACCTGGAGAATGTCATTCTTCTGTTGAGTACCCGATCCTTCAAGGGCTAGACGAACTCCACCAATAGTATTGATACCAGCGAGCAGAAACTGTAAATTCACACCATGTGATGGTAAAATAGCTGCAAGTGATAAGCTGCCATCGCTGCTATTACAGGACGAAATTGGCAGTGGTAGATTTATGTCTTTGATTTGTGTTAGGGTCACATCCATGCATGAAAAAAGTGTATTGACAAAATCAACATGCAGTGTAAATAGCTGAGCGTTGAGAAGTTCAAATATGGGCAATTCATCGACTTTTGGAGAAACCACCAGAGACATCAAACGGGTACTGAATTGAGCGTTCGATAAGGTTGGATCACGAGCAAATGTAGCATTACCACTGATTTTTTCGATGGGATAACGATAAAAGTAGCCATTACTGAACACATAGGCGAATATAGCAAGGATAATAATAGCAAAACTAACTAATTATACCACCTATCCACAAATCACCTTCACCAATAAGATCGAAGTGCTTGAAAAATTCTTTGAGTCCCTTTCGTGTTTTCTTTCCTAGAGGATGAATGGCGCAGTATTTGAGAATGGTCATAACAAGTACGATGAGTATACCTAATAACATAATGATCAGTACCCAAAATAAGGGTGATACGAGTAGACAATGATTGGATGAAGAGAAACTAATAGTAAACATATTTTCCATTAGAATATTCTCGAATTGAACCGACTGGGGTGACAAAGGATAGGCTGGTGCTTGATTGGTACTTGTAAGAAGTAAAGAAGACGCGCTGATATTTCCGAAGGCTGCTCCCAGCGGACAAAAAGCATCACTAGGACATAGTTCACAGGATACTCGACCAGTTAAGCCAAATGTACTGTAATTCTCAGGGCAAAGCGAGCACGGTTGGATATTAGGAGCGAAGCTGAAAGTACCAGGCATGCATGGTAAATTTGATGAAACTAAGTTAGTGCTAGTGTCTGAAGTGTCACCAAGAGGTGATGGGAGAATGATGTAATAATTGCCTTGTGAATCTAACAGTATTATCACACCACTTTGAGTACCCACAAGTGAGATTAAAATAGGACCGATTCCAGGCACCAATGTTTGCTGAGTGTTCGGTATAATAGACACAACGGTGAAACTATGATTGGCGTTCATGTTATAGGTAAAAATTTGTGATGCTGACCAAACGTAACTGAGAGAATATGTATTAACTAGGACTAGAGAAGTATTGTCATCGAGCCAGCCGACTGTTTTACCCATTCCTATTCCCCTTCCGTTTGAGAGCGTCTACGGTGGTAACAGAAACGTTGCACTGGTTTGATTGATATTAAGCAACACAATAGTGTTTGTTATTTGAATACCGAGCAGGACTTGACTTTCGGCGTCGTTGATGCTCACTGACATATCGTATTGCGCTGAGTAGGTGTCTGCGTTCCAGTTTGTAAGACTTGCTTGCCATGAGGTACTAGTTGGTGGGGTGTAAATCCAGGTCTCGAGTACAGTCAAATTTAAACCAGATATCTTTAGTAAATAGGCACACGGCGTGTACTTGCTGCTCGAATCACCTACATAACCAAGTACCACGATGAATAGATGTTGACTGACATCAGCAGCATGTGGAAGGAAAGAGCTGTCAGGCCAGGTCAAATTACCGAGCTGGATGGAGACATTGTCTGTTTGGAGATTGTACAAGAGAAGAAAACCCTGTGTGAATGCGTAGGCAAACTTGCCCATCGGCCTAAAGAAGAATATGGAAAACAGATACAATCAGTAGCTACCAAGTTATTCGATACAGATTTTACTTCACACTAATACTTTTTACTCGCCTCAAAATAGATTATTTTCCATTCATCTCAAACTGAATTATATCAGATATTCTTTCAATTATCATTGAAACGGTGATTATTGTGGTTGAAAGGTCATTCTATCGCCTGTCTAGAATCTCTTCGCTTTCTGGACTACGTCAGAGTCACCTCAACTGAAGAAGAGCCTGAACACATAATAAAAGGTTGCAAAAGATTGACTAGTATGCATGTCATAAACTTCAGCTTTTGTGAAACACGATTAGAAATGAGTATTGAAGTAAATAGCTAAACATTTTGTGTTGCCTCCCCCTTGCATACCAGCGAACACTACGATCAGCGTAGTTATATTTCTGGGTCATAATTAAAATGGCTTCATTGTGTTTCACATTTTAATCTAGCAGGGATTACGCTAAAAGCTTTTTCCCTAGGAAAGGTTATATTAAAAATTATTTTTCACTTCATTTTGTATTCTAATTAGTGGAAATGAAGAGATAGAGCCTCGAATTCTTACGACCAAGAATGACTCATTCTATTTTGAAAAATAAATATTACATGAAAAAATGGTGTTTTTGTGTTGAAGCAGACTACAACGTAAAGGACTTCAATATAGCGCACACCTGAAAATTGATGTTATCCGAAGTAAATTCACTCGGATGATACAGATTAATGTGGGACCGCCGAACAGCAATCAAGAGTAAAAAAAGACTGTCGAATAATATGGTATATTTTTTGATAAAATTTATTATTCTTTGTCTGTCATGGTCTACGATACGAAATGTATTTTTCCCGCGTGCCGATTTGCTTGTATGACGATGCTTCATAAGATTATCTAATCGCCGAGAACAACGAGTTTCATGAGACTTCTGGGTTCGCAATCTATTGAGAATCCTCAACCAGATTAGTACATCGATATATCGGTGGAGATTCACTTTGCTCGCTATATAATTCAACGCTCATACACAATCGTGTTTCACAAAAGCCTGTTACACATTTAGAGAGAAGACTTCGTTAAACTCGATCACAGTAAGCAGCAAATCTTAGCATTTTAAACATTTTTCAATCATATCTTATTCAGAAATAACTGCTACTATCAAGAAAGAAGCGAGTACTTACTCGACAGCAACAACGTAGAAATTGATATTATTGCCTGCATCGCTTTCTCCGTACACGAACTGATTGAAATTGTGTATTCTATAGTTATATGCGCTCCATCCATCACATGGAAAGGTATTTTTCTGTGAAGTCTTCGTTCTAGCTACATATGCAGCTCCACTGATCCCTGTATAATCCAATAAACCAATGAATGGCATATTTGTGTCCGTGCTCACACCGATGAAGACGAATCGAATCGTACTGTTGGCCTGCATCTGTGTAGCGATTGCTACCGCATAGACATATTGATTTGAACTGTTGTAACTAAGTGTGCAAGTAAGCGAGTAATTGAACGGAGCGAGTTGAAGCAAAAACGAGTATTGAGAAGGAAGCGATTCGACGAGAAGTATGTCATTAGCGGCAAGTTTGAGACCATACGCATCAAAAGAGGATTGATCAGGGGAAAAAGAAGTAACAATCGCAGT
>CAJNYU010000840.1:1502-12377 GCA_905331475.1 Rotaria socialis | reverse complement strand
TATGAAAATTAAATACCCTTATAAGGGTTTATGAAAGTGCAACGTAGACTAAACCCTTTTAGGGTTTATGAAAATCAAATACCCTTTCATAAACCCTTCTAAGGGTATATGAAAGGGATTAAGAAACTTTTCACATACGGTAAAAGGGTTTAGTCTACGTTGCACTTTCATAAACCCTTAAAGGGTTTATTATTCTACCCTTTCTTTTTACAGTGTACTCTTGATTGATTTTTTTAAATGAAAATTATCAATTAGATTAATTCAATGAAGTTAAAAATCGATAATAAGTCAACTACCCAGTGAAAAATTATCATAGAAAAAAAACGGAAAGGAACGCATTCATCAGAATAGGGAAAGCTACATTTTTCATGAAGAACGCTTTCTATAAGTTGACGAATGTGTTCACTACTGAAACGAACTCGTTCAACATCTAAGTGAATGCATTCTTCAACGTTTCATATTGTTATAGAATGTTTTCTTCCAAATTCAAAAACCTTTCTTCATCAGAATAGAAAGCCTTCTGAACCGTTCCATTCACTATCAGAATGGTTTTCTTGTCATTCTATTTGGAAAAGGTCAGGATTGAGTTCCATTTTGAGTAAATCGTGTTCTCTCACATTCTGAACAGCACCGGTGAGTGTAACCAAAATAATAATATTCTTCAATCAACTCAATATTTTAGGAGAATGAATGATTTTCAGTTTATGGGGATTCGAGTTTTATTTTTTTAAATAAAAAATAAGATATCACAGTCTTCAAACGAACGGATATGATCGAGTTCTTTTTCGTGAAAAGTCTTCAGCATACATAGCATGTTGAGATACTGGTCATTGTAGATTTCTTCACTCACTTTTTGGTTGAATAGTAGTCACAGGACTTTCTGATGGTGGCATTTCGGATTCTGCTGTTTCGCAAGCTGTTGGGCAGTGATTATATACGCTATAATTCTTGCAACACATACAGCATAGGTATTTCCAAAAATGCCATATGTAGGTCCATGGATACCATTCATACTGTTCACAAAAAATATGAACCAAACAAAAACACCATCTGTAGTGACAGCAGATTCCTGAACATATTTTTCGAATGAAATATGGAAAATGTGAAATACATGAGCAGTTTGATTCGTTACACCTACATGAGAGCTTTGATTCGTTACACCTACATGAGAGCTTTGATTCGTTACACCTACATGAGCGCCACAATGCACAAGACCAGCCAATCACTATCATGATGACGAGAACAATGAAAACAGTAGTACCAAGTTGAGATAGGCCATCATCCCAAGTTGCCCATAGCGTCAATGCTAGCCCAAGAGCACCACCTATTGGAAGGATGATACACAAGCAACTTGCCCAATGGTACTTTTTATAGTATGGCATGTAATAAACTAAGGGAAAGATACACGATACTATGCCGAGTAGCCCACCGCATGTACCGAGAGCGTCAAGTACATCTTGAGCGCTTTTGTCTTTATAAACCTATCCTACACACCATGCAAGGCCAGTATAGCCAGTGATATTGAGGTATTGTCCATCAACACAACTGTATGGACTATAGTCATTTCTCCCATCGTTGGAGAAACAGTCAGCGCTATATTTAGGACATTTGCTACCATTTTTTACTAATTCATTTGACAGGATTAACTTAACGACGATGATTGATACAAAAATTCCAAGAATAGCAGCTGCCATCAAGTCACTTAAAAAGCGTATGAAACATTTTAATTCAGGCACAGCAACTTCACCGTCCCCAAACTCGATAAAAAGATATTTTTCGAAGGGGGTAACCGCCTCGTCTTTTCCTACAGTAACAGCGACATCCATTTCACATTGTTTACAAGTAACTAAATTCTGTATACTCTTGTTCTTTTCGTCTTCTTTTTTTCCGTCTTGTTTTCTCGAAACAGTGCTGTTATTTTCAGGAGGCTCACATTTGGACGCTTTCTTTGAGTCATTATTCGATTTCGTGGCTATTCCCAGAATAGTACTGAGAAGAAACCAGTCCGTACGTTTATTAATAACACTAATTACAAAGAATAACAGGACAAAAGAACCTAACGGAATTCCCCCAGACAAAGCTGTATAATTTATTTTAGTTGGTAGCATTATCAAATGATATTAGGTAGTTGTAAATTGCAGCTGTCCTTCTTCTTCGTTGACTACGGACAAAAGGAGTTGAATGCCAACAATGAAACCAGATCGTAAACAATGAATATCTTGTTGAAAGAATTGAATAATGTTTTTTCGTGCTCTATAAAAATACAAACGAATAAGAATGTGTACTTTACTTTTCGGACAGACGCTATCAATATATAATTTTTCTGGATTTTTTACTTGCTCAGATGATATTTCAGTATACCCACACCCGCGCATTTTATATATTGAGGAATCATTTAGGATTTATCCGAAAATGCTTACCGATTTCGGACCAGAATAATGACTCATGTATTCTATTCTGCGTAAAGGCATGCGTGTGGGTGTGAGTGTGGGTGTGGGTGTCGGGGTGCGTGGGCATGTGCTTGTGGGTGTGCATTTGCATGTGGGTGTGCTTGTGCATGTGGGTGTGCTTGTGCATGTGGGTGTGGATCTTGTCTTTACCCACACCCACNGTCGATAATAAAATAGGCTTACATAGAAAATCTTAGTTAAATTTTTTTATTGCTGAAATCTGTGTAATGGGATTAATGCTCTTCACTTTCAATGAAGAGCATTCGAAGAACAAATTTTATTTGCATACTAATATTGATCCTTAGATGACTACTAGGGCTGTCAGAGTTCCTGTTCCCTTGGATTCCAGTTCCTGAGGAATGGGAACCTACCTCAAATTCCTTCACATATATTTCTGAGTAACTACACCTAACCATACGGATCTATTTTTCAATTTTTATTAGATGACTATGGGTTCCCGGGTTCTTAAAAACGTAGGATCCGGTCGGGTTCGCGTTCCCAAGAACTCGGAAACCCCTAAAAAATTCTTTTAATCTAATCTCGATCGTCGGGTTATATTCAGAATTTAATTGTTCTATTATTTCATATCAGATGACTGTGAATTTTTGGGTTCTCGAGTTCCTAGGAACACACGAACGCATGGCAGTTTTAGGCTAATGCATAAAATAGCCGTATTTAGATCCGTCTAAATCAAAGGCGCTTGACTTTAATCACTTGAGAGTGGGTTCTGGCTTTCCCAATAGTGGGCTTTGTTTCAAGTGCATTCCGCATTCCTAGGAGCCCGAGAACACAGTCAATTGACATAAATTAGCAGGACAGTTATATTTAAATATAATCTGATGATCCAAGTTTCATTGGAAACGTTTTTTTTTTCAGTGGGTTCCGAGTTGTTGGGAACGCAAACCCAATCGGGTTCTACGTTCTTAGAAACCCAGGAACCCGTATTCATCTAATAAAAATTGAAAAATATATCCACGTGGTTGCGCGTAGGTACTCAGAAACACATTTGAAGGAATTTGCGGTATGTTCCCGTTCCTCAGGAGCTGGAATCCAAGGGAACGGGAACCTTGACAGCCCTAATCGGGGCGCCTCTTTGTGATCAGAAGCGCGTTTAGAGGAAAACTTTCGCCAATTTCTGAAACACTCGAGTTATTTTCTATTAGCTAATTCGCATAATTTGTTATTTATGGAGGTAGACACACGCCAGAAATGTATCTTGTTCCTCAGTTTAGTCTTATGAAGTCACTGCAATGATTCAGTAGAAGCTATGATACATTGGGGATGAGCAAATTTGCTTGATAGCACATGTCGATCGACCGGCCGGCCAGCTTGAGTCAGACCGGATGCAGCCCCGGTCAAAAAACTACCTGACCGGCTATATATCTGGTTTAGGTGTATGGTCACATCTAGATGCATTTATCGGATGTCTTCTGGATGCATTCAACAGTACAATCCCATCTATGTGAGTTTATCAGACGCATTTGAACGCGTGGGAACATGTATTTTGCATTTTAATGCGTCTAGATGCATCCACTATGCGTTTGAGTTTTATATGGATGTACTAAATGTATGTAGTGAGATAATTCAGAGCTGCAACTGGTATTATCTAACGGCTTGTCTGACGCGAATCAGCATAAAATTCGTTATCGTCGGTATTACAACCGATCACTACAACTTTTCCAAAACCAGTTCAATCAAAATATTTTTTAGAATTTTCTCTTGTTTTTTTTTCTCTATTTTTACATCCTTTCCCAAGGCATTGACTGCTAAGCAAAGATATTTTCAGAAAGTTCGTTCAATAAATCAAATTTATGTTTTCATTAAATTGCATATGTTGATCACTACATTTGAGATAGATGAAATATGAATTTGTTTCGGTATTTCATGTAAACCAAATGATAAATGCCTAGTTTCACTTTTAGAGACTCATTAGAAACCAAAATAATTATCATGGACGATTTTTCATATTACCAAACAAATGATTTGCTACACGCTAATGCTTGGTCTCAGCAACCAGGTCAGAATCCATGGGTTACATCCGTGCCAGTTGAACAGCATTACTATTCCAACGCCGGGCAATATGTCGTAGGAGAAACTCCTCAAGGGTATCAACCACAAGTCGTGTCTGGCAGTGATCACAAGAAGACGAAGCAAACAAAAGAAATTCAACAGAAAAGTCAAGCCGTGTCTAGTAGTGATCACCATAAGAAGAAACATACAAAAGAAATTCAACAGTTAAACGAAGCCGTGTCTGAAAGTGATCACCACAAGAAGAAACATACAAAAGAAATTCAACAGTTAAACGAAGCCGTGTCTGAAAGTGATCACCACAAGAAGAAACATACAAAAGAAAGTGAACAGTTAAACGAAACCGAATATTTAAGAGAAGAACGTTTCTTGGGCCTTCCCATTAGTGCAGAATCTTTATTAGGTGTTCGTTTTGGGTCTGCATCTCCGCTTTTTATTGAAATAAAAAAATACCTCAATATTGAACCAAACGATTTGCCTTCGAAAACTCCAGAAATGATACCAATGTTTGTTGAAAAAGCAGCTCAAGGTATTATCGAAGAAGGAAAAAAAATAGAAAAGGAAGAAAAAGTTAAGCAGATGGTAGCAGCGCTTATACAAAACAAGGACAAAGGAAAGGAAGAAGTATGGAAACAATGTGTTTATTTGTACACATCAAAAAATTTTTTATACAACGCATTGAATGAAACTATGAAATTAGTAGGAGACCAGAAACAAGAAAATAAATGGCGAAGCAAAGTACCTACATTAGGTCCATTTTGTTTGTTGTTATTGGATAACCCATTTAACAAAGAATTGACTAAAAACAAAACAATTTACCGAAGTGCTAATATTAAGCCTGAAGAAATTGTTCAGTATGAAGAAATGGCTAAAAGCAAGAGTTCACATCAATCATTTAAAGTGTATACATCTTGCACACGCAATCTTGAAAAAGCAAAGGCACTGGGAAATACTTTATTCACAATGGATGTGTTGGATGGTTTTATTCTGGATATAAGTCCATACTCGAAATATCCAAAAGAGGAGGAAGAACTCATTACACCTGGAGTTTGTTTTTGTGTTAAAAGTGTTAAATTCCACCAAAAGAAAAAAAGATATTTGATTAATTTAGAATTACGACAAAAATTCAGCAGCAGTAAGTAAGAAAAATCTTTCCTAACATGACAGTATTTTATGAAATCCACACTTATCATTTACAAGGCAAATGCTAAGTGTAAGTTCTATCGATCATAAACATTGGTAATTCACGATGCGAAAAGAAAGTATGATCCAATTATTTTTTATCTAATCAGTCCTAGGTTTTGAGTTTTGAAGTTCTATAGACAAGATGCAACTCTAGAGTAAAATAGCTTCTCTTGTTGTACAGTATTGAAACGTTGAAGTGAATTTATCTCCAGTAATTCTAGTTAGTAATGTTAAATCTTTAGTTGAATTCTTGCTTGAATTGTGCAAATAATTCAACTAAAAATCAGTCGATCAAAGGAAAATATATTCTACTTGGAGACACTCACTAAAGAAAAACTCGACATAATGAAATATCATGCCCAAAAATGTACCCAAGAGAATCATTCCTATGGGATTCCGGGTAACGGATGGACTATCGAATCTTTAGTATTGGAATTCGGTCAAATCTAATATCAGGATTCAACCGAATCCAACGGAGGCGTATAGCCCTGGTGTTCTATTGATGTCAGATGCCTTATCGCTTCTAATTAAGAAAATAGCTCTTTTCCATTGGAATCGTCGTCGGTCCGTCACCCGAAATGCCATAGTATTCTGTCGATTGGCAGGATTCCATGAGATCCGATAGGATCCGGTGTCGGATTCATTCAACTGGTTTGTTCTTTCGGCAAGTATATTACAGATGATAATGAACTTCGCATCAAATAGTAATCCTGTTTATAATCAGACGATAATAAGACCGAAAACTTGTGTCTTTATTTTAAAAAAAATTGTATTTTCAGAAGAGATGTGAAGAGAAACGTTATTACATAAAATAGTTTATATTTTAGTTTTAGACAAAATACCAAAGTCAATAGTGCAACCAACCAAACCAAAGAAGCATATCTACTTTGCCTATATGGAAAATGAGCATGATGCACCACTTGCTGAAAGATTAATAAATTATTTTGATCAACGGCGATTTAGAGTTTATTTTCCTCGAGAAAAGGAAGATCTTAATACAAAAATTGCAAATGGTATTGAAAATGCTGCTGTAGTTCTAGTTTTCCCATCTCTTGATTTACAAAAATCAAAAGATGGGTCAAAAATATTGAATTATGCTGATCAAACAAAAGTACCAATGTTAGCTATTAAGATTTATAAAGATTTTCAACCTGTAGACTGGTTAGGTACTATTTTGGCTCTTGCAAAATATTGCTCAAATGATTTTGATGAAGTTATAGATAATCTAATATCAATGAAAATCAATACTAGTGACCTTATTCTTGAAAGAGGTGAAAAAAATGAACCACAACCAATAGACGAATATCTATTTAAGGGCGACACAAAATCGGAAAATGTGAAAGCTAGTTATCATAAATCGGGCGAAGAATTCCCGGTGGATTTTGATGTATTTATTAAATTGAATCAGCATGAATATGAATACTTAATGCATAATGTTTTTTTTAGTTTTTGGGTCTGAAACAGGGAAACGTATTTGGTCAAGGAGATGATAAACATGGAGCTTTTACTCTTACTGGTGAATATAAGCTTGAAGGTACATCTGGTGTTATCGAAATGAAAAAACAGTATGTTGGAAAAGATTCCGTTACATATCAAGGAAAGATTTCATTTGAAGAATTAAAATGTGTGATAGAAGGAGAATGGAAAGAAGACAAAGTAGAAGATAAATTTTCCATACATTTAACTCTTCCACGACCATATACGGGCGATATTGAACAAACACCACTGCCAGAAGTTTCACGAAAAAAAGGAACTAAAGTTATGATTTCTTATTGTCCATCTCAATATGATTTAGCACAAAAGATAACTAATGCATTGATTGCGAAAGATATTCGTGCTGTTTGTCCGCGACTGCAAATTCATGAAATGATAAAAACAGCAGGTAGGAAAGCAGCAGTCGTTGTACCATTAATGAGTAAAGCATATGAATCATCGGATATGGCAAAACGTGTTCTATCCTATGTTGACGAAGCTGATATTCCAATAGTTCCTGTAAAAGCGCAAAAACCTTACACACAAAGTGGTTGGCTTGGTGTTATTTGTGCTGGTGCATTATATACAGAAATGACAGATGTTAAAATATTTGACAAAAAGCTTGATGAACTTATAAAAGAATTAAAACCCTATCTGAACAACTCTGGAGACGAAGAGCAAGATGATATCCTTGTTGATGGTAGTGTTGCTGAAGGTTATTATATGCGATCGGGAAAACAAATTCCTTTAGAGTTTGAAATGTTTAGTATGGTAAATGGATATATTTCTGGTGAAGGGAAGGATGACGTTGGTCCCTTTGTAATTCAAGGGACTTATAATGGCTTACAGGATACGGAAGATTTAAAATACGAATTTAGCAAACATTATGTCGGAAAATATGGGATCCAGTATTCTGGAACCATAACTGCAGAAGATTCTGAATTAATCTTTGAGGGAAAATGGTCTCACAACAACGAATCAGACCGTTTCCATTTAGAAGTACCTGTTAATGAATCATCAGTAAAGTTTCATGTTATGCTAAGTTACAATTGGAAGAGTCAAGAATTAATCAAGAAAATAGCCGGTAAGCTCAAAGAGAACGATGTCCCGATTTGGTTTGATATTGACGGTGATATGAAAGGTAATATCAATGCTGCTATGGCTAGTGGTGTTGAAGGTGCCGCGATGATTATCAGTTTCGACACTGTCGCTTATAGTAAAAGTGCTAATTGCCAAAAAGAATTTACATATGCTACGCAATTGGGAAAATCTATTATTCCTGTTCTTCTTGAGGACGAAAAGGGTTTTAAGGACACATGGCTAGGAAAAGCAATAGCTTCTTTAAAAACATTGAATATGAAAAAGGAAAGTAAATTTGATTCCTGTTTTGATTCTATCTTAAAAATAATTAAGAAAGCTCTTGAAAAGAAAGTTCGTGAAGAGAAAATACGTCAAGAGAAAGAACTTAACGAGCCTCCTAAACCTGAAGTAATAACACGGTTTGAAGGCGGTGTCGTTCGTGGAAAGGATTATAAAGGTGATAAATCTTTTGCTGTGCACTTTGACCTTTTTAGCTTAAGAGAAGGAAAAGTTTTTGGTGAAGGTGTTGATAAGATTGCAGTTTTTATAGCAGCTGGTACTTATGACAATGAAGGAAATGTTAATTTCAAAAAGCAATACGTTGGAAAACATGCTGTTGAATACAAAGGAAAACTTAAATGCGATGAGTTTGGCGGATTCAAGATCAAAGGAAAATGGAACTATGGTAGTGCAACGGGTAAATTCTCTATAAAAAGTGTTTCTCTGACTATAGATGTTGAAAATACTCATTATCATGAAGATAATACAAATATTGATAATAATGAAAATTTTTACGAAGATGCTAATAGTGGTGTTTACGGAGGTGATAATGGTGGTGATTACGGACATGGTAATGGTGGTGATTACGGACATGATGATGATGGTGAGTGCGGACATGATGATCGTGGTGATGACGGACATGATGATGGTGGTGATAATGGTGCTGGTTACGGAGGTGATAGTGGTGGTGGTTACGGAGGTGGTTACGGAGGTGGTTACGGAGGTGATGGTGGTGGTGGTTACGGTGATTATTAGGAAGATGATGCAAATAGTGACGACAGCTGATTACTTGGAATAATACTTATATTATTTTAACCTTTTATCCTTTCTTTTTCCACTTACGACTGATGTATTTATATTTTAATTGAGTTATAGTCGATCATGAATTTCTCAATTCCAAAATAATACAAATAAATATGACTAACTATTGATGTATCATTAAATAAATGCTTGAATTTCATCTATTTCTATAAAGGAGAAATATTTACGTTTGAATCTCATACAATACATAGTGTACAATTCACTTTATCGATACATAAGCAATGGGAAAAGGATAAATCATTTATTGGAACGAAATAGATGCTAAAACAAAAAGCATCAAGCTATTCGGTAGCAAAAGTTCGAGACTTATCGTCTTCTTCATAGGTTTTTATGCGATGAAAGGACGAATGAAGCCGATGAATATCAGTTAGGTCATATCTTCTCTCCTCTTTGCTTAAGCGTTCTTCGATATGACAATTGAATTTAGATAAATCTTGCAACTGTTTAATTACAACATTCAACAAATTTATGATTGATGTGTGACACATCGTTTGCAAATAAAAAGTTTGAATTCTCGGAGTCGATGAAACAAGTTGATCGATGTCATTTGAGTTTAGTGTGGGTGTGGGTGTGGGTGTGGGTGTGGTTGGGTGTGCACTTCAGAGTAAGAGTTACTGTCAGAGTCACACTCTCACCCACACCCACACCCACACCCTCAAATCCACACCCACACGCTCACACCCACACCCACACCCACACCCTCACACCCTCACACCCACACACCCACACCCACACCCAAAAACAATGCAACAGTTAATGTAAATATAAATCGAGAAGGTTCGCTTCGAGGAAACATTGTTTTATTGTGATTGAGTTGAATAGATGTATGTCAAAATGAAATTTTATTGTGAACATATTTATTAGAAAATAAAGATTTCAATTTGAAAGCTAGGCTTTATAGTAAAAAGAAAAACTGAGAATGCCCTGTCCAGATTGAAACTAATTAGTTTTCGAAATTGATTTCTGCCGCCGATGACCAGTGTGAAAGATATAAACTGCGTACCTCACAAATGTACCCCATTTATAACTGAGTTGTACCCGACGTGCACACCATTTGGGACCTGAACAGCTGACAACCCTGAAAAATCTATATATTTCTATGATGGACACATATCTATTGACTCGAACATGTAATTTTTTACTTGAAATGATTAATTTTATTCATCGATCGTACTCACTGTCAAATGCCACAAGATATGTTCTGTTTCTCGGCGAATCGCTTTGATAAATATAGAAATAATATTATTGATCAGTTCCATCCATTCTATGGTAGGCTTCCATGATCTTTGAGACAGAAACTATTTTTGTCTGATGAAATGTAAATAAAAAAATTCAATTAGTAGGTGAGAATATAAGCGTTTATACTTCTGATAGAAAAATTATGCTATGCAAGCAGATTGTACGGTGTATTAATTGTGCATGGACTTGCTAAAGATGCGGGGGGGGGTGGGGTGTGTGGGTGTGAGGGTGTGAGGGTGTGGGTGTGGGTGTGGGTGTGAGCGTGTGGGTGTGGATTTGAGGGTGTGGGTGTGGGTGTGGGTGAGAGTGTGACTCTGAC
>CAJNYU010000835.1:200729-211213 GCA_905331475.1 Rotaria socialis | reverse complement strand
GTTACCGGCTCCCATCAACACAAATTTACCGCGGTAAACCGGGGGTTTCGGGAAACACCGCGGTTTACCGCCGGTATTTTTCGATTAACCGGTTCGCTGAGCGTTTATAAAAAATTGTTGCAAAAAGTCATTGATCGGGCTATTTTAGGCATCTTTTTTTCCTATATGACGACGGTAAAAAAAAGGGTACCGGAAAAACTAGCGGTTAGCCGCGGTATTACCGCTCCGGTTACCGGCTCCCATTTCATACAAATTTACCGCTTTTCTAAAATTACCGCGGTTTACTGCAAAAATTGAAGCGGTATTCGCGACATGGGAAACTAATTCAATCTTATCAAAGTTCTCAAGCCATGCTGTTCTCAACTATAAATAAGATTAGATAAGTATAAAAATTGCTCGAGCAATTTACTAATATTAGCATCGATGATAATGAATAAACAAAAACTATTATAGAATAGGCTTATTCTATACTTAACATATCGATTCGATTTCAGCTCGATTCTTTTTTTATTGATGATCATGCCTGAAAATTTGAAAGCATGATCGTAAATTATATGTATTCGACTATATATTTTTCTTCCGCCATTACCTAGCTTGTCAATAGGCAATTTAGAGCATTCACTATATAGAAGATAGAAATAAATAAATCTGCTTTGTTTTTTATTTTAAAACCATGTGCAAAAACATACTTTTTTTTGTTTTATGCTCTTTTTATTGTCACACTCGGAAGTGCTTACAAAAACAGAGAAACATGGAAGGACGGGAGGGACAGGAAGTAACAAATAAAAGAAAAAAGAAGAAACAAAAAAAAGAAAAGTAAACAAAAAGGGAGAAACAAAGATAAAGATACATAAAGCAAATGAAAGCGGTAACGAGATGAACAGAGAATACAAGTAGCGGGAGTTATAAAGGTTAAGGTAGAATGTTAGAATGTTAAGGGGCTGTTAATAACTAGGATTTCGTGTTCCCTCTTTCCTATATTCCTAATTATCACTTTGTTCATTAAAATCAAGCCAGTCTAGGAGAAGGGAGCGGTGTTTTAACTTTAAACGTTTAACCCGTTTCAACATAAATAGATGGCCAACACCATCTTTAGCTTGCTTATGGAAATTATCCCATAGGAATACATCTTCAAGAAATAGGGAAGAACCTAAATCTGAAGAACACATATTTTTTAATCTTTTCGACATATAACGTTTGACATAAGTATCAAGCGGTTCTTCTCGGGTAAAACTCAAAAGGTCCTTAGCGCGAACAAATGGGGCACGGTGGACTAAGCGTATTGCTACTCTATACTTTCTTCTAAGTGCCTCTTGGTGTGTTGTTGGGAGAAAGGGGAAAAATGGAAAGATCCAAGCGAAATGGGGAAATATATACGCGAAGAAGCATCTTCTCAAAGTGTCTTTGAACAAAATTTTTCCGCTACGCAGCCATTTGAGCTTACCCAACGATCTTTGGATATTCTCCAGGGTTTTGTTTACAGTGGGTCTCAATGATAATTTACTTGTCCAAGTAAAACCAAGATACTTGAACGAATCTACAATGGGGATTTTCTGTCCTAGCATGTATATGTCTACCGTAGGCTTTCGAATTTGTGAGTAGAAGAGTTGTGCGATAGTTTTTCCGATATTGATTGGCTGTTTCCAGCGAATCGAATATTCAGCAATTTTATCGCATATTTTACTTCCTTCAACCTCTAAATACTCGACTAGGGATGAGAAGGATTTCTGGATGGGTGCTCGAATGAGCACGCTCAGAATGTCAGCGAAGATATGGCTTGAGTGGGCATCCAGACAAGCTACTCAATCGCTATGGTATACTACGAATATAAAGGGACTGAGATTACTGCCTTGGGGAAGGCCGACTTGTACTTGAAAAACTTCTGACTTTGTTTGGCCAGAGTAAATATACGCTGTACGGTTATTTAGCCAGCTATAAATCATTTTCAGTAGGTTAGTGGGTATACCTAACCTGTACAATTTGACCAAGAGACCCGCATGCAAAACTAAGTCGAACGCTTTCTCATAGTCGACATATATTGTAAGCGTAGGGACATTCGGAGCTAAATTATTCTGAACTTCCTGAAAAATGGAAAGAACCCTAGTCTGGAGAAGGCAGTTCGTTCTGAACCCTGATTGTTCACAGCTCGTTGCATTGAGATCAGTGTTTCCAATGGCAAGTGTATAAAGCAGAAGCAAAATGTACAGAACATCTGCTACTTTTGATTTACACTTTGTTGTACACTTTGCCAAAACAGTTTACACTTTGATTTCTTTGATCTCTGTACCTTAAAAGCTGCATATAGTATTAAATAAATTATATTTTGTCTTTTAGATTGTGAAAACTTGTTTTTTGCAATTGCGCATTGTACACTTTGCGGGAAAAAACAAAGTGAAATATACACTTTGCTCACACAATACAGTGTACTGTACATTTTGTTTTAGATTTCGATTGGAAACACTGATTGAGATCATTGTTGTATAATATTTCACTGGAATTACATTAACATTATCTGAGAGACGGAGACTGCGAAGAACAGCTATGTATCAAAGAATTGTATACGACAGTGAGATTTGTTTTCCTACTGTGTTTGATATTTTATGAAATGTTTAAATGCTTTATTGTTTTAGCCATGGTGTGTCTCATGATTTAGACACGACAATCACATGAATAAAAATAAGATGATTTTTAGTTGATTAGCATAAAATTTAAGATGGATCACTCTCTTCTTCTTTTTTCAGCAGATGTTATGTGTCCATGTAAAATAATTAAAGGAAAACTGTAGAATAGTTGACGTGATTAGACATCACACTTAAAAATTGAAACGAGAATGCTCAACTCATCACAGTATTTATGTCGCGATTACATTGTCAAATAAACTAGTAGTGATGACAACGAATTTTTCATTGATGATACTCTTCAAATAAAACATAGCTATATCAGTTCGTTAGTTGAAAGTAGATAACGAAAAAATCCTCGAACTAGTCAAGTAATTTATAATGAAAAGTTTTTAAAAATCTTGATAATAATACCCTAATAAATTGCAAGTTATTGAAAGAAGAATAATTCTTTTTTCATTTACTATTAATTTCAATGGAAAATAAATTGAGTTTTAAATTATTATACAGGATAATCAGTTTCGTAATTTATCTTTTCCATGATGCCACTATTTCAATAAGCACATACCACCATAGTAAAATGTGACGTTATTTTGTCAAAATTCTAAATTAATGGGTAAGAACAGGTAGTAAATCAAATAACAAAGCATAGTTGCAAAGGGTGCACGTAGATTTAATTAGAAATTTAGCTATAATTATCTGTGAAGATAGATCACAAACAGTTTGTTTCGTGAGTTCTTTCTAAAATATTTTTTATGCTCTTCGAATACAATCATATATCTATTGGTTATATCTTTATTTGCATCTTTTTTGCATTTTATATTATTGTGGAATAAGGAAAATTTGTTTCTGGTGGGAATAAATGATTTGCATATATTTCTATTGATTTTCGATCTATCTAATTAAGCTTAAAATAAATGTGGAAACTTCGGGTTTCATCCGAGAGTTATGTGTACTGCTTATAAGTGCATGGGACATATGAGTTATTCTAGAATGTCTGAACACCAAAATTATCATGAGAAACTAGACTATTTGATTTTTGGATGCAGTTTTTGTGCATTTTGAGACGTTCTTCAGGCGATGTTTCATTAGAAAGCTACAATTTAGTTCAAAACTAATATCAGATTCGGAATCAACGTTAAAAACTGAGTCGATTTATATATGTTGCCAATAATTCTGAGAAAAATCCCTGTGTCCCTCCTCAGGGATGGTCTGATCAAAAATGACAATTTTTTCGGTAACTCAGTCATTTCTTGACAGATCCTTCTCATCTTCGAACTCGGCCTAGATATTGATGAGACAATTCTGCGCACAAAATTTCAGCTCAATGGAATGTAATTGTGAAGAGCTATCGAATAAACGGACGGCCGGATACACTTACCGATTTTTACTAGTGTACTCACTTTTTGAGTACACAAAAAGGATAAACCGACTAGATAATACTAAAGTTCTCATGTTATTCATAATCTAGGTCTTCAAAAAAAAAAACATCAGCTAATTTTAAATGAATAAATATCATCGGCAAAAACAATGAATATTCCAACATAATTGAATTGAACTAGATCATAAAAAATAGTCACTATAGCAAACTAGTAACCTGCAAGAAAAACAAATATGCATATTACCATTTAATACAAGTCAAATTAAACTTTTCTAGACTGTTGAGCAAAGTAATATCGAAGTAAAACAAAGATTCGTATTATTCATCGGTATTCAATGGTACCGATGAAATGAAAAAAGAAAATAACAAGAATTTAAAATGGTATTTACATGTAAAATGTCAAAGTGTGCATAAATAGTTGAATGCAATCTTTTTCGTTCGATAATCAACTACTGATATAAAGGTAAAGAAAACGTATTTATCTAGCTATTAAATATTTTCCCTAGAAAATCCATTGCAATGATAATTTCTTCGTATTAAATTAACAAGGTCACATTTGTATTATGCTTCGTGATTATTTTGTGTGTATATCTAGAGAGAAAAATTATATTTTTCTTCGTTTTCTCGATCAATAGACACCAAACATCAAGCATAACTGCATAAAATGCTGCATGCATTTACTCAATATATCAAGATTGAAAAGAAAAATGACAGCGCTATTCGAAAAAATTTCCTCCGGTAAGAACGTGTTCGATCATTTGACATTGTTATGAATTACCTTTATGGGGAAAAAATGGGTTGACAATGCACAAACTACAGCGATTCAAACAAAATCTCACCTATGCGATGATTGTAATAAACGTGACTAGTGTTTTATTATAAATAATGTTCTTTCGTTTATTTATTCTTGACAAAGTAAACAGCAATAGATTAACATTCATAAATAGAGCCAAAACCTTCTTAACGCAGTAAATAAAAGTAAATTATGGTACAAATTTATGAGTCTATACTCCTTGTCAATATGTTCGTCTATCGCTGGATTGGTGTATGCATTAAAAAATATCTGTCACATCGTTATGCGTTCTTTTTTTTCTAGCTAGGTATTGACTGAGAACCATCATCTAGAGAAAAAATAACTTTTTGTAGATATTTTTATTATTAATATCGAATCTATCGAGCATGTCGAGTGAAAATGATTGGAACGGTAAGTTAAAATTGATACTGTAAAGATATTTATGATACTTGCATATTGTAGAGGATTTATGCGGTTGCATGAATGATGGTGGTACATGCTTGTATGGATTTTGTTGCACACCTTGCTTATTCGGTGCAAATGCCGAGAAGATCTCTGAGAAAAATTGTTGTTTAATGTGTTGCCTTTATCTAGTTCTTGGCAGTGTTTATTTATGCTGGGTACCACATTATTTTGAACGACAAAAATTACGTGAAAAATATAACTTAAAATCTAATCCATCGTGTGGTGATTGTCCAACGACATTACTTTGCAGTCCATGTGCATTGTGCCAAGAAGCTCGTGAACTCAAAGCGAGAGGTAAATTATGAATAATTATTTTTGCGAAACTTTTTATTTTGATTGAATAGAAAGTGTACAACGTTCAGCTTTGAAAGCCAATAATAATCAGCCGGTTGTTTCACAACCAGAAGCAAATTCTGGCGAGGCCGATCATGTGAACATGCGAGTGTAAAACAAATGAAAATTTATCACATCATTGGAACAAGTCGAAGTGACTTTTTTCGTTTTCATGTGAAACTATCTTTTATTTTAAAATGAATAAAAAAAAATAGCAGTTGTAGTTTTCTTCAATTCAGTCGATTTTATTTAGTTGACATCTGAAAAATCTAGGTTAAAACAAATATAAAAGTTATCGCCCCCCTGGAAGCCTTGACAATACTAATTAGGATCAATTCTTTTATCATCATTCTCGAGGGATTGGGTCTGAGAATAAACGCTTGTTTCATACTGAATTGTATGTATAACTATATAGAAATCCGATTTATGTTGTGAGAAAGATATTGAAAAATTGACGAAAACGAATGAAAACCATTGATGCTGTCAAGGGAAAACGAGATCCTAACGCTGAGCGTGAATCATTAAAAGAAAGCGGAAGATTTCAAAACAAGAATTGATTAAAATAACTGAAATGTTAAAAGAATAGAGCATAAAACTGATTACAACTATGAACAGAAAGAAAGTTTATTGTATTAATGTTGTTGAAATACTTGTCATAGTAACTAGTAGTGCTAGAATAATTGCTTTCGCAAATCAATCGATTCAAAATAAAGGAAAATTATAATAATGATAAAAAAATATCAGAACACAATTAAGATTTTCTCGGAACATAAAAAAAATCATGGAAGTAAAAGTTTTGTAAAATCTTGTTCATATAGGCCAATTAAAGTAGAATACTTTTATATTTACTTCTTGTGAGGTATTTAAATAATAATTTCTTCATGACAGGTATAAAAAAAACTGTATTGAGAATAAAGATTCTGTCAGCAGATGTTGAAAGACTCGAATGCGATCGACAAAAGACGTTGATGTATAGATCTGTGAAAACGTTTCCGACAACAACAGAGAAGAACATTCATAAAAAAAAACTTTTTATGATCAACTAAAAATTAGCTGGGATAATGCATTTGTGCCAGATGGGTTTCATTTATAGTGCAATTGAAAGTTTTATAATAAAAAAAAAGAATTCCTCGATACTACGATCCACTAGCAAAATTTTCCGTACTGCTTTCATAGATCGATAGGGAGCTAGTTTAAATCTAGTATATCATTATAAGCACCTATAGATATATGTAGAGCATTTTAGCAGATAACAAACTAACATCCTAATGCAAAATTTTCGGTAGGCCTAAAACCGCAATTTTTTTGGCATGAATTATTTTCACATGCAAATGAAAGCTGTTAAACTGAAAATAATAAAACAAATGGGCTTTTTAAATCAATAATAGATATTGAAAGATTGAAAGTCTCAATAAATTAATGAAGTGCGAATAATTTGTGATCGTAATCATTTTGATGGAATGAATCTGATTGCCTCAAAAGGCACAATATGAAAACCCCATGACCACTCACATTTTGGATGCATATAGAAACTAAATAAGGGCTTGCCTTACTATTAAACAACTTGTTAGGAAAAGCAAGAAACTGATTATTAGTATTCGTTGACATCCAACGATTTCGTCAATAAAAGAAATACATAATTTTAAATGATATCATATTATAACAAATGTTTATCTAGCTGGTCACATTATTTCATTCAATGTAATTTTCTTTGTTGAGAATAATCCCCGTACATTGTGCATGGGTGCTTTTTCTTTTTTCTATCATGTGCAGAGAAGTCCATGATATTCCCCAATTCTACAGAACATCTATTTAACTAGATGGCCGTATATGATATAAGTTTTATTTGGCGAGATTTTTAAAAATTTTGTTTTGCTCCAATTATTTTAGAACTAATTCTCTGAATTAAAAAGAATACTTGATTGTCATTGGAGATACAACGCAAGCATAGCCTTTTCAACTCAGCGAACAAGCATGCATTCATGAAATTTGCAATTAGTGATATTATCATGAAAAAAATTTTATTTGTTCTGTGTGAATACACAAAAATCAACCGAGCGTAGCCCCACTGTATCCTACGCCGGTCTGTTTCAGGCTACTACAAAATCGAAAAAGTGAAAAAACCTTGTTTTATAACTGTTTTTTTTTGTGTTAAAGTGTACTTAATCATTCTTTAGTCTTGTATGTTGCTTTCATAACAAAATTATACTTACAATTTATGCGTTATAACGACCGACAGCCGCTTTGACGGATGCATGAATTCGGAGAAGTATTACTAGTTGTTGGTTTTGTTTTAAATATTCAGTGATTCTTTTGAAATAAATGAGTTTGATACGCGGTAAATATTAATGAGAATAAAAATGTCTTGAGAAAAAAAGGGTAATTAAAAATAGAGTATCAAAAAATGTATAATTTTTTTCTTTTTCTTCTTACCCTTTTGTATCGGTCAATGTGTCTATCAGTAAAGAAATGCTAGCATCTCTATGATTTTTTCCTAGGTCATTATTAATTATGCATCATAATCTAAATAATAAGAACTTTTCTAGGCTTTTTTAATTTTCAAAACTTAACCGAACGAACATGGAACAAGAATGGAAAGGTAAGTGACAAATAGTAATTTAACTTATATGATACTTGTATATTTTAGAGGATGTATTCGATTGTTGCAGTGATTGCCCTGTATGCTGCTATGGTTGGTGTTGTACAGCTTGTTTGTTCGGTTCAAATGCAGAGCAAATCTCTGGCAAAAATTGCTGCTTAATGTGTTGTGCTTACCAAATTTTGGCTCTCTGTGCTTTATGTTGGGTACCACATTATTTTGAACGACAAAAATTACGTGAAAAATATAATTTAAAATCTAATCCATCGTGTGGTGATTGTCCAACGACATTACTTTGCAGTCCATGTGCATTGTGCCAAGAAGCTCGTGAACTCAAAGCGAGAGGTAAATCATGAGTAATTACTGTTACGAAATTCACTCGGTTTTTCTTCTTTAGACAGTGAAAAGCAAGCACTAAATAAAAACTCTACTGATAGTAAGCCGATTCTTTCGCAACCGCTGTCGTCAGAAAAGAAAGACGATCAATCTGCTGGTACGAAAAATTAAAGTAAATTAAAATAAACACCTTCATCGGATTAACCTTAAAGAAACGTTTTTTGAATTTCACAATATTCCTGTTTTTTTTTCTCGTTTTCGAAGCAAGACACATTTTAGTTCACTGTACACAAAACCAAACAAATACAGATGCGGTCACTTTTATTTAATCAATTTTTATTTTATATCGTGAAAAACTTTGGTGAATATGAAATTAATAAATCTGGCTTATGGAAATATTCAGAATAGTTACTCTATGAAAATTTATAATAATTTCTACTGTTCCTGAAAACAAACAGGATTATCAGTGAATCAGCAATAGTTTGGCACAGGTGATACAACTTAAATTTCATTAAATCTACTCGGAAAAGTTTTAGATATCAGTATCGAAAACCATCGTTTTTGTTTTTATTTGATTTATCGGATGATAAGCACAACGATATTTGTTAGAACGAAGCTATTGCCACAAGTTACTCACAGAAATATGTTTGACGTTCAATAGAATAGACTAGCATAGTTTTGAAAAACTAATGAAAACTATTATTTTTAGAGATTTGACTTTTGAATAAAAAGAAATCATCTTGTACAAACATTTTGTGAAACATTCTACAAGCTAATCATAGAAATAATCGAATAATTTTACCTCGTCTCACGATTGATTTGATTTTAGAATAAATATAGCGGCAACTCGTATTTTTAATGATACAACGATCAATTAATTTGATAGAGCAGGTAGATCTCCATGGCTGCATGCACAATATTAGGATGGACATCGATTATGTATATTTTGTTTTTGTTAAAGACGCTATCTTCTACATTTTTAATACTCAAGAAAACGAGCTATTATTTAAAATGTCTAGTAACAAAGATGATTGTCAGCAAAACTCAATGTTTTCCTTCATGAAAGATGATGCATCAGTAGACCTTCGTGTTGGATCGATACAGAGAACCGTTTTGTAGAAGCCAACAATATATTGGGTTTCATTTTCCAATCGCTATGTTTACTCAATGGTTTCGATAAAGCCTATCATACAAGTATTTGAATATTTATTTTTTCCAGAATGTAAAAGACTACATCAATCAATTGACTCCAACAACAGAAACTGTTGCAATGATTGTTTCTCTATTTCTATTATATTTTGATAAATATGATTTATGAGTCTCTTTAATTACTATTATGAAAGATTCAGTACATTTCTATTTTAACAATTAGCACACTTCGTATTTGCTTTCAGGAACAATTTGCCTCTACATTCTCTGTAAGAGTATACAAGGGAATATGCTTTTTTGCTCGATCATCATTATTGTCTAAACTCTACGATAGATCCAGTCCATACTAAAAGCTAATTGTGACATCTTGTTTTTATACCCGCGAAGCAATTAAAAACTGTGCTGCCAATAATAAGACCCGTTTAAAGTTACTCAAGTTTGTTATTATAATGTTTTGTCCATTGTTCTATCTTGATAATAAAACGGAAGCCATAGAAATTAGTTGAAACTAGAGTCCTGCAGGTTAAGACTTTTTTGTACCCTAACCCTGCCCTATCGTAAAACTTCGTACCCTTGTCCTACCCTGCCCTACGACGTTCTTACCCTAGCCCTACCCTGGCCTATAGACTTCGTAACCTTGTCCTACCCTGCCCTAGGGGCTTTGTACCCTTACCCTACCCTATCACAGAGATTTTTCATTTTACACCCTATCAGATCCTTAGAGTTTCAGGTCCAAGTAAAAGTCAGCATGAAGTTTTTCTTCATTTTGTTTCAATATATTTTATTGATTTTCAACGAGAATCAAATACA